>KB664054.1:11990832-12065681 GCA_000349025.1 Anopheles minimus
AATAAATAAATAAATAAATAAATAATTAAATAAATAATTAAATAAATAAATAAATAAATAAATAAATAAATAAATATCATGATTACATGAAGTGACTCGGTAAACAGTTGTTTTAAGAAGTCATTTCTGTCTGACTAGTTACTCCAGAACCCTCAACAGTTCCCATGTGTCTCGGCATCTCTAGTTTCAATAGGAGACAGTAGGCCGCGCGTTTATTCGTATTCTGTCTAGACAAGTCCATAAGTCCATAGACTCCAAAGTTTTTTGCTACAACTTGGGATTTTGCGTCGTAGACTACATCCACTTGTCATGTGTGGACTTCGACTCACCAAGACCGGACATCCAAAACTCGTTCTAGAATCAGAAAAAAACCTCCTGATGTTCACGATGTTAAGGATCTGAATAAGTTGCAATACTAAGAGGATTCTGTTTGACTTCGCTAAAAAGGCTGGGATCCCCCTGTGATTTCACCAGTAACTAATAGACACTGTTGTCTAATGTTGTTTTGATGAATAGTAGAGGTACTGCAGTTAGTTTTTGTGAAATTGTCAATTTTTTTCCAGTTTTATTAGCTGACGGGATTGTGTACAGGGAGCGCTTAGGACCATCACCAGGATGCAGACTACGTCGAAAAGACATAATTGGTAGGACTTTTGAGAACCTTGGGAAAGCATTACACTATTGAACTTGTCAACAATAACGTAGGGAGCTCTCAACAATTGAGAATCATTGAGGAGTTGCCACACACGAACTGCCGTTCGGTTTCGACATTGAAGGTTACGTGGGTGGGTCAATCCAACCCCCCAGTACATAGAGAGCGAACCGAACCGTCATTATTCTTCATTTGAAGATCTTGATAATTACCTCAGTGAGATTGCATGTCTGTGTGAAAGGTTCGTCTACTGGTGTTTTGGCCTCAACTTTCATTCCGTTTAAAGCATCTGAGGACCTTAATCCGCCACTGATATCATCTGAGGCCATTTACTACCTGTTCCACCTGGGATAAGTTGATTTTTTTTGTTATACCAGGATGTATTAAAACGGATATATTAATCTTTAATTTCAATTGTTAAGAAATACACCCCGATCGATATTTCGCGGAAAAAAAAAACAAAAATATATAGCATATATCCAGGACCTTCTTGATACGAAACATATATTTAAGTACAAATGGATTACAAAAAATTTAAATATCCTCAACTAAACCAGCTGTTACGCAAGCAACTAAGCTGTTAATGTTATCTCATAATGAACACGGCACAATCCCTTCACCCTGCTCAAGCTGTTCCGATTAGCAATCACATTACTACCTCATCATCAACATCCCCATCATTACCGTGACGTTGCAAGATTCTTGCCGTGAATCGATAAGGTCCGATCCATTAGCGCCGCTGGAGAATGTGCCCAGCTTATTAGACGCCGTTAATTATTAATCATTCCTTTAATTGAATCTTCACCAAACCACACGAGCAGCGGCAACAAACCCGGTAGATCCGGCAGGGAAGTACGGTGTATTACAGGATAAGCCATACCATTCCCTGGATACCCATGCCACTGCTCATTCGTGTCTGTTTCAGTATTTATGCATACAACCGCGGTACCTTGATTCTTTCACCGCTCCCTGATTGCCTACCTTCCTTCTGGTGGTTCTAAAATTGTTTGTAAAATCGACACCAGGCAAAACACGTCTTGCGGAAAACCACAAACGCAGTTCCGGGTGGTGTTGCCTTTTCCGGGTTTTGTTCCACGCTGAGCAGCGCAAATTAGCTCACTAAACTTATCGCTCCTTACCCCCTCAAGCGGCGCATCCATCCTTCCTTTCCACCCCTCCGCCTCTCCCCACCCAATTCCAAACATCCACGCGTACCAAACGTCACTAACGGGTTATGGTCTCTGGTTTTCTGCCAAACTCTCCGCCCATTAGTGGTGCCCGTTGCTGATTGCCGACGACGATGATGGCGATGGTCAAATTTTCCAGTTCATTCGTCTCCGGCCCGAAAATGACGCACACCTTCAACCGGGCAGCATCATCTCAGCGGGCTTAAACTTTGACTTGCCGCCCAGCTCCGGATGTCAAATCGGGCCAACCATTCAAAAACTCGTCTCACCTTTTTGTGCCCCTCCCCATCTCGGTGCACGGCAAGCTAAATGAGATGATGCCGGATGGGGGATGGAGTTCAGTGATGGGGGGGAGAGAGTGGCAGGATGAAGAATGGCGAGACAGAAGCAAATCAACAGACGATCAGAGCCACTAATTTTCCGGCTAATTAATTATTGAATTAATTACCACACAGATTGACTGGTTTGAAGTCGTTCTGGGGGTGATTAAGACATGCCGGGAAAATCCTACCAACCAACGGAAAGAAGAACCGCATTTGTTGTTGCAAAAGTGCA
Source organism: Anopheles minimus (assembly GCA_000349025.1). NCBI lineage: Eukaryota > Metazoa > Arthropoda > Insecta > Diptera > Culicidae > Anopheles > Anopheles minimus. The sequence goes on from KB664054.1 coordinate 11,993,227, forward strand.
GCGAAGAACGATAAGAAAAAAGTTTGCAACATTAAGAAAAACTATTTATCGTAAATTACTTTTACGATTACGCATTGCATACTTTTAGGCTCTGTCTGGGCTTAAAGCGGGCATCACGAGATTTTTGCCCCATTCCCAGGTCATTTAACTGCTCCCAATATATTTTTGAATACATCCCACATTTACTTGACCGTTTTTCATGAGTTCTTTAACGGATACCAATTGTTTTATTTTATTTTATTTTTAGTATGTGAATATGATTGTTGTTTGTTTTTTTTTTATTTTAATCTTCAGGACGCAGCGAAATTCTTCATTCAATTTTTCGAAACGAAGTCCCTGAACGAACTTAAAATGTAAGTATGAACATTACTTTGTTGCTCTGAAATGCTCGCTCAGCTTTGATGAGAGTTTCATCAACTTTGAACAGAATCAATGCGTCAGAGGTGTATATGAGTACTGGGTCTATATAATCTCTATAATTTGTAGTAGGTAGTTTGAGTGGTAAAGTTTCCAGGGAGAAGTGTTAGAAAGACCGGTTGGAGGCCAGCATTTTTGTGTATATCTTAACATCTATTGTTATTGTCGGATATGGGCTTTAACCTAGAAAAAAAAACTTCCAATATTTTGAAGGCGAAGTAAAAACCAAACCCGTTCAAAAATCAAAAACTGTTGACACACGCCAGAGAAACGGAAAATGGAAAAGGAACGACGAAGGCTTGTGCCAGTCAATTCCATAATCTCATAATACGCGAGTTGCTTTCAATGGTCAGTAGAGAACCGCTTTCTAATATTTTCAATTCAATTTAACGAACTATTTTTATCCACATCAATAAGTACTGTGCAAACCATGCGACAATTGTTGCGTGTTGCCTACATTTAGGCGAATAACGCATAATACGGTACTAATTTCCTCCAGGGAAGGGTTTTTATTCCTTTTTTTGTCTTATTTCTACATCCGTTCAGATTTTCAGAAATTTAAGAACTGAAAATTTTTGACATAAGAAGTTCGATGCAAGTAGAAAAAAAACTTAGAAGAAACTTTTACTAAAGCGCATTGAAAACTCGTCCTGTTTTTGATCAAATATACATGGCAAGTCATCAAAACATTGTGAGACGAATAGACATTCAAGAATATATGTAGAAGAAAACACCGAGCGGATCGAGATGGTAACGGCAAAGGTCTCTCACGACAGGACTGATCCAAGAATCCATTCCCGACCGTTCACTGCTGAACTGACTATCCTGTTACTAGTAACTACATGTCACAGGAGCCTGGACTGGCAGACGAACAGTTCCCGAAGCTGTTGTAAAGCAGAAGCAGTTGAAAGATAAAATCGAAAAATCTCAGGAAGGATATCTGTAAATCCGGAGACCGTATCAAATATCTTCAGGATATCCTGCATTGCTACTAAGTCACTGGATGACAAATAATAAATAATTGTGATATTGATAGCGTACTCATTTTTCCCAACACATCTCAAATAGGTGTAACAGATAGATGGTTTATTTTCTCGCATTCCTAGCCACTGTCCTCGCGTACGGGTAGACAGTTTTGTCGATTGCAATAAATAAGGAACCGGACGCTGTTTTGCTGTGAAGCAATCGGACGACATTAGTTCAACGGTTCGTTGCGGTTTGCATACCGCCGGGCGCATACTTACTTGTTGAAAAGACCGAAGTCATCTTTGGTACCAGCGAGACAATCGTTCCGCTTGTAGTTATAGTAGGAGGAGCAGGCCGTTCCTTCGAAAATGTTCTGCCGATCCAGCGATGCGCGGAAATATTCGACGGCTTTAAAGTGACTGCAGATAAATTGAACTTTTGTGTGTGTTGTGTATGTGTTGGATGGAATAAAGAAAATGGTGCTCAGAATTAATTATATCTTGCCGTAACAGATTTTGCACGCGGAGCGGTAACTTACGGTACGATTTGGTGGTATCGTTGTTCACCAGTGGAAATTCGCATCCCGGCTGGGGGCTTGCACCACTGTTCGCGTAGTAATCCTCGTGCCCGAGATTCATCGTAGTGCCGATGATGTTTTTGTCCGTGTGGATGGCTTGCACGAACCGCCCATCGGTACGATCCAACCGCCGATCCGTCGACACCGGGATCGGTTTCGTGAAGGCCGGCCCGGCCGGATCGAGCCCGATAACGTTCGGCACCTGGCCGCCGAGGTACGCGCCCGCAATGCCGGAAATGTGCGCACCCATACTATGTCCCACCAGCGTTACCTGGTTAATGCTGAAGCCCTTCGTCAGCAGAAACTGGACGAACTTGCCGAGATAGCGGCCCACCTTCGGTGTGTTGCGGGCGGCCAAGTTGTACTCCACCAGTGCCAGCGGGCTCCAGTCGACCGCGCAGATGTTGCCACCGATCAGCCGGATGTAGTCGGCGACGGTTTGCTTCACCCAGGTGCGGTTCACATTGTCGGTCCAGCCGTGTGTCAGGAAGACGATCGGTTTCGAGGGATCCAGCTTCTGCGTGATGCGTGGATCGTCCACGTACGCCTGCACGTACTCGGGCTGATTGCTGTCAGCGGAAGGCACGACACGGGACAACGTTAGCGGTAGTAAAACAAGTTTAACGACCAACGGTGGTGGTTTACTTACGTCGTTGCACACCAAAACGTTACATCTGTACTGACGTCATTCGTGCCAAACAGCAGCTGGGAGAGTGTATTGCCAAACGCACCAATGACGGTACCGACCCGATTCGCAAGAAGATCATCCTGGTCCGCTGCTGTGCCGGGAAAGGCGAAGTCGTTAAAAAAAGAGGGAGAATGAAAGAAAAAAGAGAAACGCGCACACACAAAATTAAAAACCAAACTGAAGCAGAACCGTACTACACACTGTGCTGCTGCAAATGAAAGCGATACAAACCGTCAATATCCGAACCGGTCATTAGATTGCTTTCGATTGGCGGCACCGGTCCCGATCGGGTATGATGGATTTGAATATTGAATACCGTGCGCCTTAAAGTATGCTCAACACGCAACACATCCCATCCAGCGTGCACGGGCGGGCCATTCGAGATGCGGGAAATGCAAATAGGGCTTCAAATTAAACTCACGAGTGGTATGAAATACAACAAAAAATACAGCCCTCACCCCACCCACACCCGCCCACATTCAGCGATAGCACCGGGGAAGCGGACGTAGAGTGGACACTGTGAGAGCTATTTACGCCTTGTACAGTCCCGGTAGTTGAACTTTTTGTTTTTCGTTTTGTTTACAGCATTTGCTGTTGCTACCACCATCCCAACCGACACGGGTTTCAAGCTGTAATACGGGTAAATACTGCACAAAAGAACAATGATGGTGGAAAACAAATGGACTCATTCTCATCGGGGGTTGGTGCCTCTTACTGTTCGAGTCACTTGACAGCCATATTGCGAGGCAATATACTTCTTACAGCGATGTAGCCGAACCGTGTTCGGTATTGACAGCATCGATACCTTGCACTATTCTCTTTTTTGCAGTATGCAGTATACTTCATAAACACAGGTACAACAATATTTTGAGTATATTTACATTTTGCTGTACGAGATAATAATTTTACACACCTGTTACTGCGGTTCTTTACTAGTGTTGGGTACATCTGATTCAGATGCATGATTCCGAGTGTTATTTTCAACTGAACGAATGATTCTAAATCTCTATTCTGAAGATTTAGTGTCCTCTGAAATTTATAAAAATCCTATAATACCTTAAATCCTCTAGAAATTATGATTTTTTGCATAGTTGCAAGAAAAGGGACTTGACATAATAGGTCTACGGAAATGAATGCTATTAGTAGAAAGTGCAACTTGTTGCATTATTGCATATTAAAAGCAATTGTTCGTTCATGATTCGTGAATCTATGGAAATTATTAAATCTTTGATGGAACATGAATCTAAAAGGATTCATAATTTTATTTGGATTAATAGATCTCCTCAGATTCGCAAATCTCCAGAATAAAGATTCAGAATCACTCACTCGGATAAAAGAGTCAAAAAACCTTACCTTGACATAAACTCCTGCTTGTATGTAAAACGCAACTCAGGTCTTATAAATTGAACAGTGGGAATTAATGTGGTCAAAAATGATTCGCAAAACTGAATTAAAAATTTGAGAGGCGGTCGTTCGGGGCCCTCCATTTCAGGGTATCCCAGTGACGAGTGGTAGCACCGAAAAAGCATCTCTGAAATATGTAGAATGTTCCTCAAGGAGGTATCTTCTTGAGATTTTTACTGCTGATTCACTGAAAAGATTCATTCAAATTTATGAATCAAATTTTCCCAACAGTTCCGAAGAGCTGTAACAGTTACTTGAACTTATGAGTTCGTCCAGCATTATAAAAACATATGAAAAATGTTGTAGTACCTGTGTTTATGAAGTATTGAAGGATTCATGATTCTCTCAAGAATCGTCGGAAGATTTGAATAAGATAATTCATATAAATTACTTTTTACGGAAGATTCATGAGGCACAACACTAATATGTGCATATAAATGGTATGGTACATCTGCGGAACGGATGATGAGGTGATGGTAAACGCATCATTTGTCCACAGCTCCACGAAATGCGTGTATCGATAAAACAACTGACCTACCAGGGTCCAGTGTTGAAGCGTCCTGCGAGAGTAATGAGTAACCTCGGAGTTACTCCCCTATCACAATGTGCACCTACCTCGGTTGCGATAATCAAAACAAACAAAAACAAAAGACAAACGCTTCGCTACTCTTCGACAAAACTTGCCACTCCTGAAGGGCTATATAGGAATGATGATAAAATTTATGTGCCTTTCTTTGGGCTTGCCTCTGTGGGGCAGTGCCGGCATGGGCAAACAATGCCTGCAATTCATTCGCGTGCTGCTGCAGCAGTAGAAGAAGAATTAAAAAAAATCATACACACATACACCTCCCCCCAGGAGGGAAGTCGATGTTGGGCGAACCCAACAGCTTTACAATCGACAGTTCAATATCGCTTGACCAGTTTGACTTTTTCTTGCTTCCACTGGATATATACGCCGGTGCAAGTGCACCATCATTTACTCTACAACTCACCAACAACAGGATAGAGCTTTACAAAAGTGGACTATGTACTAGGCGGGGCGGCCTTTTTGTTCAATTTTCGTTTTGTTTTTTTTTTCAGTTGCAATCGTGCCTGCAACGCCAGTTGCAAACGTGGGAAATTTGTTTTTGCTCCCTACGGTCATCAAACTTCCCCTTTTTCCCTGTGTTTCCATCAACTACGGGTAGCATGTACACAGAGAGAGAAAGAAGGAGAGAAAGAGCAAAAATAAAAATCCCAACCGATGTTAGGCTGTGAGATTTGTTTACTGGACTATGTTTTTTTTTTAATATGTTCGAGATGATATTTTTTCCTTTTGTCTGTATTTTTTTTTTGCATGCTTGAAAACGTGGTCAGGAGGTTTATTTTCTGGTGCTGGCACGATGCAATGGCATGTATTTAACGGCACGTTACACCCGCTTGGTTTGATTTTTTTCTCCTTCGCTCTCTCACTTGCTTTCGCTCGCTTTTGTTTATGGTTGCATACAACAAACTGGCTGAATGATACGATACTGATGAAATATTACGATGCAATGAGACCGATCCCTCCCATCCAGACATGAGCAATGGGGGAGGCGGTGTATATTATAAAGAGGAGTGCCGAAGATAACCCGTGGAAGAAACTGGTGGGAGAAATTATTTTCCCAAGTTTCGTTTTTACTTAAATTCCTTGCAATACAAGATATTATTACTCAAAACATCCTTTGTAGAATGTTTTAATCGTGATTTCTTGATTAAACCGTTCAATCGATAAAGATGTATTCAAACCAATCTAGCAGCTACTAAATGTGATAAAATTTCAATTTCGCTACGCCTAAATTTATGCTATAACATAACATTACTACTAGCTCCTTTTCCATTCATTATTTTTGTATACGCCTAAAGGTATACAAATTCTGTACATCTCATGCCATTTAATTTCCTACATGCTCCTCTAAACGTACTAGCAAATCGAACGCCTAAAGTTATGCTATTTAAAAATATTATTTCCTATTTAATTTAGTTATTGATTTCCACGTCCTAAGGTATGCGTCTTTAACACATACCTTGCCATTTCTTTTTCAAAATGTGATTGTATCTTTTCGAAATCTCCTTAAAATAAACATTGTAATGATACAATCCCACCAATATCAGCTACTCAAAATGACAGGTTCAAAGGTTAATTTGAACGTTAAAAAAATAAAACCCTCCATCAGTGAAAACTTGCTCTCAAAAAGCGGTCAACAGTGTTCAGCCTTACTTCATCCTACAGCTAACAAGCAGTATCAATTGCAGTATCTTGCCTGCTAGGTGTTGATGAACAGATCTTGATTGACGTAACGTCCGTGCACTATCAACACATACCTGCCGTACAGTGTCGTCCAAAAGACCGGAAGTGAATGGTTTGATAGGAGAAGTTAGTAAAAAACACCAAGAGGTAAACCCCTTGTCCATATCGCGCCCAAAACCTTCCTGCAAGACACGAAATCCTGCATGCACCTTCACACTGTGCTGGTGGATTGATTGAAGGTAGAAGATAAACAAGCAACGTTACGTACAATGTCCGTGCAACGGTCGGCAACATAAACGCAACCGTTACCGTCTGCGGCTGGGAGAAGAAACAAAGAGCAAAGAGAAATTAACAATCTTTCAGATAGTATCGGCAAATGGTATTTCGCTGTGTATGGTAGGCGAAGGAAAAATGCCCCGGAATTGCTGCAACGCACACACACACATGCAAACCGTTTCAGACCATTTCGCAGGAAGCGCCGAAACGGAACGCTTCACTTCCGATTGGAAAGGGTCAATGAGGGAAAAATGAATAGCATTACGCACGATGGAATCTATTTTTCCACTTCACCACACCGGGTGTGGTGTTCTACGTGTTTTGATAGATGCTTCCTGCTCGTGATTGTTGGTACGTCATAATTTTACCCAACCCCCCCTTTTTTACTAATGCCGATAACGGAACGGAGATTTGCACCCATACTCTTCGGCAGTAACAATAAGGTTGGGCAAGGATCTGGAGGAACCAGATAGTGATAAAAAAAGGAAAAACTCCTTTCTTGTATGATCGAAACCATATCACCATTCTTCATGCTCGGAAAACGGGGTAAAACTACGGGTAGAAGTGATGGGAATTGGCCACCACATTCCTGGTAACCTGGCTGAGCTAGTTGGGGAAAATGCGATCTCCATCACACCCCTCCCCCTCCTCTTCTCTTCACTCTTCCCTTCCTTTAACCCGACCCAACAACAAGGTAATCTATTTGTTTGCGCTACAATTTACGGCTGGCTTCATTTGAATTTAATAAATCAAAAATATTACCCTCGGCGGTATGATTAATCTGCCACGCCCACGTACCCGGGGATATTGTCTGCACCCGGGGAACCACCGGAATGCCGCACCGTAACGGCAAAGGCACTCGCGCCTAATGGCACCGGGAAACGGCGAGCCGTCTCGTCGTGTGTCGACCTGCCCGCGGTACACGTACGCTGGTGGTGGGCAGGCAGGCGCTTCCGCACCAAAACGGCAAAAGACGCCCTCAGCCAGTCCATCATGTTCGCTTTACCTGCGGAAGTGCTGAAGCAATTTTCACTTGCATCTTCCGGTGGCTACACTTTAGGCTTAAGCGGAAACCGGGTGAGGTGGTCACGAAGAAGACACGAGTGGTAAGAGACAGTACCGGGCGGTACCAATTCCTGCCCGCTAAGTGTTTCGCCCGGACGAGAAGCATCTCGTCTCGCGTACCTATCTGCATGTGCTTCATGAGCAGGACGATGAAATAGCGATGAGTGGGGCAATAAAAAGAACAAAAAAAAAACCACCCACTACACCCCCGGGGTATGGTACAAGCGCTACATCCTCTTACACCTCTTAAAGGTATTCCTCTCACGTGCACACACCCGGCATCCGATCTAATCTCGAGGCTGGCGTCTTCGATCCTGTACTGTATGCTATCATTTTCCCGCGTAGTACGATACGTACGTGGCCATGTGTGTTTTTCTTTTTGTTCTGCTCATCTAACGAAATTGTTTTCTCTTTTATCTGGTCTGTTTTTCTGATTGCATGATCCTTTTTTTTTCTCAAAATTTCTCCGGAATGAATACACTATTGCAGCTTCAAGAAAAACCCCGAAATGTATGCAATATAGGGATAATTGATCGTTTAAATCTTTTCAACTTCGGTTGGAATTTATACCTATTTTTTACTTTTCTGTGCCTTAAATTTCATCTTTTGAAGAAAACTTCTTAATGTATGCTAATTGCAAATCGTTTCATGACATGATATGTTTAACACTTTCAGCACCGGGCAAATGACATCAGTCATTTCTCTAACAAATGCAACAATTGCTATGCCACCTGACACATTACACATACGTTCGTAATTTGGAACGGAAGAACTTACTTCAAAAACTTTAAGAACAAGCATCCCCATATCTGAGTGATGCGGCGTTCAAAGTGTTAAAGCCATTTAATCTTTCCTAGGTTGAGTTCCTTTTTACTACAACACTTTTTTCTGCATTATGTTTCATCGTTAATGTATGTGTTGAGTATTCTAGTATTAAGTATAAACCCGGATTTCGAGCGATTGAATTTATAATCTACGAAATCCCTTAATGTAAAATTAATAAAGTAGTCGTAAGTTAGAAACGAACTTAAAGGGAAGCCAATTGATACCTTGCCTACAATTATCGCATACAGTTTGCAAATATATGTTACATTTACCAATTCAATGTTGAAATGCATTTGTTTTAGCATTTTTGAAACATTTTTTTTTCGCCTTCTTCTGCGGCATAATTCATCAATTGCAATATACCCCAAAATGTATGCAATTTGGGTGTTGTTTGTTGCGTATAAGTCGAAGCTATTTATTTTAACCCCAACCATAGGTGTTCTTCTTTTTTTCGCTTCTTAAATATTATAATTCATCGTTCTTTTTACGGATATGTAGACAATTACTCTTGCTAAAAAACACATTTTAATAAAATACTAATATTCGTTTGAAAATTGGTTCAATCTTCAACCATGTGTGCTACCCTCATCAGTCTTGGAGGGAATATTTTTATGCACTTAATTATGCAGCAAATGTTCACCACTATAATGAACCGTAAGCTGCGATGAAAGCTGACTGAGCGCTTCCCTGTGCTGCTTCGTTAAATACAACTGTCACACTGCCCCGAGTCGGTCGAGCCGAGACGCGTCCATCGCATCCATCAGTTCCCACCGTCCAAAATTAACGAGCGAACCGAACGGTAACAGTCGGTACAGATCAATTCGGTCAAGCGAAAGAATTTAACAAGCAATCATTCGGCTGCGAAAGCTCGTCAGTGGAGCCGGGTAGTGAGCGAAAATAAATAAAGTAATATCCCGGGCCCATCAAGGCCACCTCTCCGTGAATGCCCACACTTTACGAGGGACCGTTTTAATCCTTAATGTAACACGAGTTAAATAAAACTGTGCAAAAGCCAAGCCGACGCGACGTGGCATCAAACGACATTTCGTCTGCGTTCAAATTTGTTCCACCACGGTATCGCTGCCACAGGGAAATTTTTATTTCATCCCAATTTCCCTTCGAAGACCACCGTGCCGACGAACGTTCCTGTCGGACGCTGGTGATTCGTATGTATGTGTGCGATACATCATGACGAAAACACGCGGCATTCGGCGAAGATGGCCAGATGGAAGGAAATAAAAATGATAAAATTTTATATACCCTGTCTCGCGCTATATTTCTGCAATCCGTGCACGAGGCAAGTTTCAGGCGTGCTTTGACTATGCCATTTGCAAAACACTACCCGGTCCTGGTGACCGACTTTCATGTCTAGTGATGAATACCCCGGATAAGCAAATCATATGTAACGAGTAAGATGTGGTTTCAGGGTGGAATGTTAATTCGTTTTCCATTACACGTCCACCATCTTACATGAAACTGTTCCTCGATGACTTCACTTTTAAGGCAAACTCAGTTTCCTATTGACAAAGCTTTGGACGAGACAGCTCATCAACATTTGGTTGGTAAGTTACTTACTCAAAAACGGAAGCAAGTCATCCTGTCGCGAGCTGAAGTCTGCCATCGAGTCTGAAGAGTAGTTCTGCGAAGAAAAAGGGAACAAATTGGGAAACGTCAGTATCATATCCCACTCGTTATGCAGATTTTCAATAATAATTAAACACAATTAAATTATATAAGTTATATTCTAATTACGTATCGCGTCGAGAGCACAGCTTAAAACTTGCACGCGCAGTCTTAATTGCTCGCCTAATAATATGCCATGCATACATCATAAAGCGCCTGAAAGTATGTTATCCATGTAACAAATGTCTTTTCATTTTCCTTTCAGTGTGTTTTCCTCTGCAAGCAGTTTCTTTACAGCAAAATTCAATTATAATTCTGCAGAAGTGACAAAAAAGACAATCAAAATGTCAACTACTTCTGCAAACACTAATTTCACCTACCACTTATAGCCTACAACTAACGAAGTCCACGAACGTGAAAACGTTACAATTTACAGCAGAGAGAAAACCGTGAAAGCTATCGAAAAACACACACCGTTCATAACAAAAATTCCGCGTGGCAGTAAAAATGATCGGACAACTCTTTTGTCCATCGTCTTTTTAATAATAAACGGATTATTATATGAACCGCTTTACACAAGCGCCGTCACCACCGCGAGTTGAAGCGAAAGCAGCAACAACAACAACAGCAACATCAGAAAAAAAGGTAAAAGATTATCCTTAGTCCCCCGTTTCTGTTGCACCATCGAACGACGTATGGTTCGGACAGACCGGACGGACGGGAGGGATTTACTGGAGAAAACTTCACGAATTTATGAGACAGCGAGCACACCCAGCGTATAGCTGGAGGATTTAGTCCTTCTGCTGCTACTCACTCCCTACACAATGCTTGCTTCTTCTTTTTTTTATCCCGGTGCGCTACTCATTCCCCACCCACACTGCTGCCATCGTTCACGCTAAATGATATATTAGGATGACAATGGACAATATTATCTTAGATTCTTGCTGCACCTTTGGCTACCGTGCCGAAGCACGAGCGCCGGTGCCGGAGCGGGCCGCATGAAAAATGCTGCAAGATGAAGCGTGAGCAACGGCTCGCCGCTGCGGGCGGCTAATAGAAAGAACATCTTCACGGGAATTCTGGCCCCGGTCCACCGAGCAAAAGGGACCGTTCTGGTAGACCGTATGGCTAGAGCGTGTGGAACAAAAGGGGAAGGATACCATTCGGTGGAGCAACAGGGAAAGGGAATAGAAAATAATCGCCCAGCTGTGCTGACGGCCAAGAATAAGGGGATATGTCCTCTGCCACCACCACCACCGTCCCATCGTTCTGTCCCGTTTGCGGTGAGCATCGCCGGAGGAAATGACATTTTCGTTCTTCAATTCCCACGGTCTGACACCGAATAAAGGACCGTCTCGGTGGGTGCCACGGAAGCGAGCGAAAATGATGAGAGATGGCAATGATTCAAGATTCGACACGAAGCCATTTCTCACCGCACCGCCCAGTTCCTTGGCCTTCTTCCTTTTTTTTGTATTCCGTGTCCGCTCTAGAGGGCAAATTCAATCTCAGGAACCTGTTGAGCTGATGCATTGAGTGTCGCACACCGTGGAGAGAACGGAACGAAAATCGAAAAGACAATCCAGAACTGCTGGAATTTCATCGAAATTATGGATTGGCTGTTACGTGCGAATCAGGTGCGAAGATTCCATTACAATAGTTTGTACAATGAAGAACGATAGTCTCCATTTTCTCACAAAGCAGACACCCGAGAGGAAGCATTGGGCAGCAATAGCTCTGCAGGAATGGACACAGTAATCGAGGGTCAGACAACAATCAAACTAACACACTGATCGGGGGCGTGTTGAACAACAGGATAGGAGGAGCGAATAAATCGTCCAATTTCCGTTGTTTCTTTATGCCGGAAGCGGTTGCGTTGGAACCAAGTATCAATCGGAACAATTGTACATTCGTTTTACACCTAACTACTGTTCGTAGTGCAGAAACAACCGGATGCAGCAGTTGCTGAGACGATTGCTTAGCATCGTTTGAAAGCATAAGCTCAGCAGAATATGACAATGCGACGCCTAAATGTATGTAATTTAATTAGGTATATACACTCATATTGACTATTTAACTTCTTGAATGTTAATAATAGTTCATTACCAATTAATTATTACCAATTTTATATTATCAATCATCAAAGAAAAAATAATAAAGTATGATAAGTCAGACTGATGTCGTGTTTTTTTTTATGATGTAATACAAATATTAAACGATCTTTCAATTTTGTTTAGAGCATGAAATTTAATCCCAAACCTTTTGTACACATTGATGAACATTTTTCAGAAATTCAATTGCTAATTCTCATCAGGACATGGCTTACCATGCAGAATTAAGCATAAATCGGTGTACCCTTACAAATATGCCACCTGAAACGCTAAGAGATTCTTTACTTATTTTAATCATTTTTTCTATTCCAAAACCTCAGAAAACGTCCTTAGTAAAGAACTGTTTCAAATAATAACAATTATCAAAAACCAATTGTTCAAATTTAATCTCAAGTAAAACATGTAAATTTTACTTCCATTGCTTCAAGCGTTCACGGGCTGTCAACGGATGAATGGGGCTCTATTCTACCTATATGGTGAATAAGGTGTATCGTAATATTGAGAGTTCAGAATAATCACTCTTTTCAGTGAGGATAGAAGAGTAGCTTTAGAAATTTAGATTTTTTTCTCACACTTCTGAGGCTCATAACAAAATCACTCCCTACACCTATTAACTTGATGCTCCTTTGAGTTCAAGTGAATCAATTTTTGCATCAACATGTGACTCATTCTCTAGCGTATCAGCTCACTCATTAGAATCCCAAAAGAGTGAGTGGCAACTCGGTGCAGAGAACGTGTGATTTGCAACTCAAAATTATCGCAATACCTGACCGGCCTGGCCGATCATTACGAATGAAAAACTCAAAAGAGTGAGTTTAAGAGTGATTTGAAACCATCCTTCAAATAGGAAAAAAAGTGAAAAGAAACATGATTTTTTTTTAAGTTGACACACATGATTTGACTCACTCACTCTTACACACTGCACCAATTCATTTGATGTTGCTCATAATTCTACTGCGCTACTATTATGGCAAACAAATTTACCAAACCAATTAAACATCCTGTAATTTTTTTTCCTATATTTATAAACGTTGGAAACATATAAAACTATTCGTCGAGCATGTGTAATTGAAACGTATAAAAACTATAAAATTACTTAGGTATCATCGCTCAACCAATTCTGTATTGCGTGAAGCCTACCTTTTAGGCGAGTTCGATATTACAAACCACAATTTTAACTGAACGGTTCATTCTCAATTTACTTGTGCAACTGTCTTGCTTCAAAATTGTTATCCATTCCAAATACATTTTACAAGCTCTTAGTTTATTAAGTTGGTTAACTTAATATCTTTGCTACGTAAAGATATAAAAAAGTAAACCCCAAATCATCCGATCCGCCTGTTGTATGGTTTCATCAATTCACTTAGGACGCTATCCCGGCTAATCTCGCACTGCACATACGCGCAAAAAAACACAACCCACGCTGGCCATTCATCTCATCGTTTGCTCATCATACCGTTCATCCCATTCGTTCATCACACATCCCTCTCCATTCTATCCACCTACCCCCCTTGAAACCCACGTCACTTCCTGAGACACTTCATAGAGTAACCTGTCCAATAAAGCCACTCGAGAATCAATCATGCAAACATATTCAATAAGTTACCTAACTTTATTACATTCCACCTGGTACCGGGTACGATGCTGGGTGCCTTTTTCTGCAAAGGACGACAGCAGGTGCAGTTCTTGAGAAACTCGCCAATCCCCGCACCGGAGAACCCTACCCCGCCGAGCCAATCTGTCTTCCTTGTGCGCGTCCGTGCGCAATCCTGTTTAAGAAAATTTCATATTGTTTTCCTTTTTTTTCCTTTTCTCGCCACCCAACCCCCGGTTCCAGATTATGTTTCGTGCAGCAAATCTTCCCCGCTCGCGCTGTGGAGCTTTTGATGTGCGTTGTTTCTTTTCCTTCGTGTCTTTCTTCTTCTATTGTTCATTTCTCACTATCACCCACCGGTATGCTGTTGCTTCCATAAGGCAAGCTGTAGTAGTGTTGCACACGGTAAGGGTTGGTACCGGTGTGCCGCATTGAATGCAAAATGGCGAAAGAATTCAGAAAAAATAACATCCAACACAACAACAACAAAAAACCACAATACAATCCTTTTTTCCCCCTTCTGCTGGAGAAAGGGTAAGGATAGGAGTGGGAAGACTTAAAAAATATCATCCCTCCCCAAAATGCTTTTCCATACGAGGTGAAACACATAAAATGAAATACGAATGTAGTGTAGCCGTTTTGTCTGGCCCAAACACACGGCCAAACAGATATGTACATACCCGAGTAAAAGCTTCCAGCGGAACAAACGTACTGCAACAGTAACAACAACGAAAAAAAATCCAAGTTCTTAATACAGTAAAGCATTTCTTGTTTCGGCACCGCATGAAAGAAGGAAGTCGTTACGCAAAACCGTTCCGATGCGCACCCACTAACATGAAACGATTCGCAAACCTGCTGGTTGCGAGTTTTCTCCAGTTAGTTTTTCCTTCCCTTGCCTTGCATTGGTGGATGACATCAGGCAAAATTGGTCCAGTGCTTCTTCAGCGCTGGAACAACCCGGTACCATTGGTTCTTTTTTTTCCATATCGTTCCCAGATACTCACAAACACCGGGAACGATGGCAACATGCACCGTCGAGTGATCGTGAAGCGTTCGAGAATAAAAATTTAATATATTGTGGCAAAAAATGGTGAACTTTCGGGGTGAACACCCGGGCTACAATTGCATTCGTGTCTACAGCCGGTCAACTGGATACCAGATTCGGTGCCTGTTTCGTATGCTCACCATGCCGATGTATGCAGAGAGAGAGAGAAAATGTTTGCGCGTTGCATAAGTGGCAGGGGTTAATTCGCCCATCTTCATTATTAGCACGATAAAATGTTTGCTTTGTACTTTGCAGCTAATGTGATCATGTTCGTATCGAACAGTAAACCGGAAACCACAAAAAGAGCAAAATTTTAACGAAATGCAACGCGTTGTTTGGTGGAAATCGTTTCTACCTCCCAAAACAATTTATCAAATTTTTAATCTAACATTTGTATTCAATAAATTATTTCATTTTCTTGTTTCTAGTTTGATAAAAAAGCGCTCTTCGAGCAGTCCGACAAAATATCGAACAAGAAAAACACAAATTAAACACTTGCTATCATTTGAAGATGCTCCATTAAACCGCATAGAACCTGCCGGAAAAATACGTCATCGAACAAAACAGTTTGATTATGCCTGGCAGGTATGCAATGTGTTTGCCATGTAGTCTGACACTGCTTTCAAGTATCATACTATTTGAATGTCTGCTTGTTAATATTCGGCTTATTTTGCTCGCCTTTGGACAAATAGTCTGAATAAACATAGGAGGACAAATTTTTTATCGTCAATAGAAGAAGAAGAGTTTAAATTCCTCAGATATAAAAAATAAGAAGAAATTAAAAAAGAAAAACTATAAAGAATTACAAAGGTACATCTGATACGGGGGAGAATCTGGTACGCGTGGAAATACAGTCTGCGCCCGCGTAAGAATCAGTTTCGTTTGAACCGTTTTGGAGCATTTTAAGAGCCTCAAAAACAGAACGAGAAGTGTTTTGTTTTGATATTCATCGAAATGTTCCAGACGACTGCTGTGTAAGTCGCTTACAGTTCATAGAGCACTCTCCCGACAATGTAGTTGTATGGGATTTTGGAGCACTATTTAATTTTTTAGTCTGACATTTGTATTCATACAATTATTTCAATTTCGTATTTCTAGTTCGCAAGAAAAGATTTTATACGCAGATTGCATACTTTACAGAAAAATTATAATGGCAGCCTAAAAGTATGCAACTCATTACAGGATACCCCAACAAGGTAAGGAATGTGCAGGACAAAATTCTTCCATGTGTAAATCTAGTTTTTATGGTTTTGTACACGGAAAACCATCCCATGTGTTGGTATGAGAATATTCTCCGACGAAAGCTTAAAATTTCATAAATGCATTTGTAAAAGCTAGCACTTCAAAAATGCCTCTCATCAAGTGATAGTAAATAGTGTACAAAACGCCAATCAAAACGTTCAAGGAATACTAAAAATTCCAGAAAATGGTTTTCAAACCGATGTTTTGAGCAAAAATAGCATTCCCACATGAGCATCATTATAGTATTTGCGCTCTAGTTTCGCTATGTGCAGTTTTCCCTGGTATTCCATAGGAGTTTAGTTTCGAAGAGAAATAGTAGCAGTAATCATTGTTTGGATTCTAGTAATTAACGTGTAAGATAATACAAAACATACGGTACATACTATGCCACCGGCCCGCCAGAGTTTACGATACAATATTTTTGGGAATTGATTTCAAGCTAACCTGGAGCCTTTTGGAAAATATAACTAGCCATCAAACAACGAGGAAACCCTACAGTTTGGGCACTGGTTGTCTGCCGCTACCCATCAGGAGCTTCAAACAAACCCGAAACCTATTGTATTCTGATTTTTCTTTTTTCCCCTTCTCCTTCCTCTCGATCCCATCACCACTGTTCCCAGTGTACTTACCGTGCCGAATCCAAAATCGAACGGTGCGGCACCGACCGGTACTGCTAGTGGTGCAGCGACGGCAACCAGCAACACTGCCAACCCGAACGGCATCCAGCGGGCGACATGTGTGACGGGAAAAATGAAAAATTCCTCCCTGGGTGATACACACGGTGCAAAGTGGAGAAAAAAACAGAAAACAATAACAGTGAGAAAGAGAGGGAGAGAGAGAGAGAAAAAAAACACAAAAGGATCGGTGTTAGTGGTGTACGGTGATGTGGTGTGTGGATGTAGGCGCACAACGTAAGCGCCGTTGATTTATGCAAAAATGCTGCTAACCGGCGCCAAATCAAATCCACCATGTCCATAACAGCCGGCCGTGTGAGTGTTAAGAAGGATGTGAGGTGAGGGTGTGTGTGTGTGTGTGTGTTTTTTTTATCTTGGAGTGCCATCACAGCGGTTCCTTTAGCGGGATAGAGTCCAACGGCCACCCGTAAAGACACACTCACGTGTAAGGTGGCAACGTACCCTGCCTTACATCCTTCCTGGATCACCACGTCCTGGCTCACTACACGCCACTACAGCATGTGGAAAGTTTTTACGACACACACCGGACACGCTTCTCGCTCACTTACCTCTTATTCGTGAAAGATTTCATCCCTATTTGCTTGCTGTGACGATGCTCCCGATGTACGGTACGACTCCCGTGCGTTTGATTGTGTGTGTGTGTGCTCTCTGTGTAGGGATGGCTCACCTCACCTGCCACCTTTCACTGGGTGGCTTATTGCTTTTCAATCGCAATGTGTCGCTGCTAGCGGTGTACACTACCTGCGTATCACCTAGCCCGTTTCAGTTCTTTGCTGTATATTCTACCACCAGAGCACGATCCGCGTTTCCCGCGAACTTTCCACCACTGTTATGGCACTGTTTTGACACTGTTGTGCAGGAATTCCTTTCCTCTCTCTCTCGTGTTGTATCTGTGCACTGTTTTGTACTGCGTCAACTGGTTCGACTTGTGATGCTTATCACCGACAAACCAAATGAATCGAGTAACGACGAAATGATCAATATATCTGCAAAACAAAACGGAAATTCGTTAGATAACATCCTTCCTGCAAAACCTGATGCTTCTACGCGATATCCGGAGATCTCCAGCAACTCCACCGATAAAAACAAAATTACTGGAAGTCTTTCCAGGAGTTCTATTTCTAACGTTTCCCCTCCCAGGTCCAAGTCGCATAACGACCGCTTTGCGTAATCACTAACCGTTGCAAGATCCGCACCGAAAACAGAACAGTGAGTGCCTTCCGACACGGGGTAGGAGACCGTTTTAAAGGGAAGCCATTTGCAAAAAAGCGGGCGCGTGCTGCTATTCGGCGTTAATCAAACGCTTTGTTTCGGTCGGAACCATTTTCGCACTGTTGCTGTCACCGGACTACGCAACCGGATCACTATTGATGAATGAATCGTATCGATCAGAAGCAGGGCAGCTGTATCAACAGCATCTCAGTGCCCTAGCAGTTCTAGGGCTTTCGTTTGCCAAAAACACAGAACTAGAACAAGGCTACATATTGTTCTGCGGGCAGTGTTTGTACAGCATTCCTACGTATCAGAAGAATTTTCAAGACTTTCGTGTGTAACAGAACAACATCGCGTATTCTCCGGCGGCAAGGTTCTAGAATTCCAATCCATCTAACCTTCTAGTTGGTTTGTTTATCCAGCGCTCATGGTGGTGAATTAGCTCACACTAGCAAGTTACTAATACGCACAATAGCTCATCATCTCCACTGTGTAACAGTACATTCTCGAACAGGATTCCCGCAAAAAAAACAACAAAAACACAAAAAAGCACAACAACTTTCTCCTATTTCCATAGATATCGAACCGCCAGCGCGTCGTCACACTTTTGGCAATGAAATCTTCACTCCCTTCTAGATTCGATCGAACCGTTGACCCGAAAACCCCATTGAATTATTTGTTTCGCATCATCGCAAAACCCGTCAACTAACGGCGATGCATCGTTCATCTGGTGTGTTTTGATTGTAGGTTGTGAGGGATTTGTAGCTGGTTCTGGTTTTCCGTTAATGAGTTTGATCGGATGCTGATGAATCTTTCTACACGTCCAAACACGGTCTCGCTTTCTCTCGCGCGCAACCCGCCTTTGAGAGACGAGCGAGACATTAAATGACACACATCGCCGCATTAAAAACCCGTGCGTTTGTTCTTTTCTCGCCGTTTTTTGTTTTCTTATCCTCCCTTTTTAATGGTTTCTTGAGAGAGGGGGTGGGTGGGTGGTGGGGGGGGGGGGGGGGTGATTAACTTGAGCGCACACGCACACAAAACACACACGCACCTGATGCCCGATGCACAGTGACATACTTTAGCGTTATCGCTCGTTTAACACCTTCACCTTCGGCCTATGTCACGGACGCACCCGTGAACTTGATCTTCACAAGGCACACAACTTCAACGAGACACCAGATACTGTGCACTTGCAGTACCAGCAGGTTCCATCTAATCTCGTACGCACCTGTCTCGCCTTTGTTTCCGTGCCTTTGTCTAGCGCGCTAGAACTCTCGCTTACAAATCTCCGACACCCGCCACGGGCGGCGTAGACTATTCCCTAGAACGCAACGCAACGCCACTGACTCGCAACAGTCAACTGGACGCAGCCTGGACACAGCCAGCGCGCGACTGGTACGCTATCACCCCTATTCCCCGTGCCCCACGCGTTTGTGTGCTGCTCGATCCCATTTCATTGTCGCGGCCCGCCCCGAGACGCGTTTTGTTTTTCCCTCTTTATCACTTTCTCTGTCTGCCGCCTCCTTTCGCCTGCGGACGTACCAACGGCTGTCAGTTCTTTACCAGGTCCCCCGTTCCCGTAACTGTCGTGTCCGAAAATATGCTAACAGGTTTCCATATCGCTTGGAGTCTGCGGGATCTTTCACCTGGCGGAGGGTTTGTGGAGGAGGAGCAGGGGGAGGGTAGCGAAAGAAATTTTGTTGTGACAGTAAGCAAAGCGACACTTTCAACACACCGTCCCGGCGAAGATGCCGATGCTGTTTAATTTCTCTTCCATAGTGTCTTACTTTCGTGAACCGTCCGTCATTCGGAGCCGCACGGCGATTGGTGAGTGACACCTAGCAAGACGCCGTCTCATTATGGACGAACACCACTCACGAACGCGTATCTTCGGAAGGGTTTGTGTTAGATTTTGCGTTTTGCGGGATTGAGTCCATCAGCAAGCTTAAGCAATCATTACTTACCGAGCTTTTGTTTCCAAGGAACTTCCGTGACTTCCTCGACCAGCAAGCGTGATGTCTGCACGTCTAGAGCGCCGAGCGCTTTCTGAACTCACGATCTCCAGTACGTCCGCCTGTATATATCTAGCTGACCGCCAGCCTGGCCCAGCATTCTGTTTTTTTTTTTTGCACACACCTGCCTCATCCTCCCTTCACAGTACCGGCACTTCTGGACAGCATCCGCGTAGAGCTGCGTAGAAATGGAAGCGCGTAAAACAAAACCCGCTTCATCCCGAAACCCCAAACCGAGCGCCAACGGTCAACGACTCCATCCCAGCTAGCTGCTCTAGGCGGAATTCAAGAATCGCATCCAGACAGTAGTGGGGTGCTTCCGTGTCCCTGGAAGTTCTAGGGCACGATCGCGTGCTCCCCGATAGCGAAACCCTTATTTGGGTTGCAGAAGAAGAAAAAAAAAACTAGGAGCTCGTCCGTCTGCTTAAATTTAGCGTCTGCTAAACAAGTGTTTTTCCTCCACAACCGGACACACTCCGGAACGATGCGCCACTGTCATTGAACAGTACACCGACCCGAGATGTGATAAGTGTCTCTCCCCCTCAAAAAAAAAAAGCTAACCTCGTGGGAAAGAGGACGACCCGGCTGCTGGTTCGTTTGCATTTAATATCGATTCTCGAGCGTTCCGATAATAATCGGGGCGTTTTACTGTAAGGTGAGTTTCCTTTTTCCTGCCCGTGATTTTTTTTTGTTTAATATTATGCATGATAAATCGACCCAATGAGCTGATGACAACGTACGCGAATCGGTTCGAACCTAAGGAAAGCTACTAAAATCAATCAACTCTAAATGGCTACGAGGAAGTACAGGAATTTTTTAATGAAATTGCAAATATCTTGATTTACGGTCCTGACCCGACCGGAGCTATGTGTAATGTTTTTTTTCCCCTTCTTGTCTTTTCTTGGCGATCATGCGAAATATTCTGAAGAAGGCACGTACATCTCGGCAAGGTCACCTTCTTGCCGGGTCTATAGATACATTTTTTTTACTTCACCTCCAACTGCATCACGTAACCTCCAACCATCGCGCACCGCACTTATCACACACGTGCCTAGCTAATTGCATAACTCTAGGGGGTTCGTTTCTTAATGTGCGCAATTTAGTTCTTAAATAGGTGTAATGTACAAATGGCATCATACGAATTATCTTTAACACTTACAAGCTCCAACGTCTGGTTGAGTCGTGTCGCGTGTTTCCTTCCTTTTTTTTGTGTGTGTTTATTTTCAACTTCCGGCTTGTGGACATTGTCACTAATAACCCTTCATGATAACCCCTTTTTTGTGTGAGTGTGTTTGAACTTTTTGTTTCGTAAGGTGTAAGGGTGCATGTTTGCTTTTTTTTCCTTCTGTTTTTTTGCCGGTTTAATCCCAATCCCCGAGCTGTAAAGACCCGCTGTGTGCGCGTAATTAATTAACAATCGCGTAGTGCCCGGTGTTTGTACAAGTGTACACAGCTCATCAATACACGATTGCAATTAATGCGCTCAACCTTTTGACACGCGATTTGCCCCCACGCGGTTATGGGCACGGGCGGTAGGGTGCATCGGCCAGACAAAATATCGCCCATCGAACGAAACGCTCAAGAGCTGCTTCGTACATTTTTCAACCTATTCCCTCCTCTTTCGCTCCCTGCAGCCTGTCTACGGTGCATGTATAAGCAGCGTACTTCGGGTTGGACTGTTCCGGACCTACAACAAGTGCGTACGGGTCCGGTGTGCAAAAATTCAACAGGAAAAAAAACCTTCCAACTTCCCTTTCAATTAGCAGGCGTAAAACCGGTTATAACACCACAAACCAGGAGTTCCTGGTAGGCAAAGTGGACCGGCTCGAGACCTTCCCTTATCGAAGCGCGCTGGGCGCGCACCGTCCGGTTAAAGAGTTTGTTAACGGGTTTCGATTTCAATGCAACGTTTTTATGTTTCAATTTCCTTTTTTAAGTATCAATCCAACGAGAAAAATCAAACTGAATGTGGGGCAAACACAAGAGCTTATTAGCCATTTCGGTACCACGAATGAGGTTGTATAGCCTCATCAAGCCCGTGCAAACGCTCGTGCTTAACAAGTAAAACTACAACAACATGAACAACACAACAAACCTCATCCCCAACCACTCGCTCACCCTCGCTCTCCACAAATCCAGCCTCAGCTGGTAACATCGGCATGGACAGGCTGTTTAGATTGCCCCGAAAATTATTTCAAACACCACGTGCAAATCTTCCCGTCCCTCCCCATTGTTTGTAGCCCATCAAATTAAACCCCGGGAACGTTTAAGATGCCCAAACAAAGATAACATCACACAGCTTCTGCGCATTTTTTTTTTTGCAAAAGGTCGACCCTGAACCGGCCCAACAGTAGCCCCCCCTGTCCCACATCAAGCTGGACGGTCCTGACAGCTGGGAAGACAAATAGATTTATAACACATAATATTACTAAGCCTGGAATTATTCTATGCGAACCATTTCATTTGGTTGGATTTTTGGCATTTACGAGGAAAAACTTATGGAAGAAGACGGGTTTTTTTTTGTGGCGAAAGGAAATTAAAAACATGAGCATTTGGAAAATCATATCAAACGAGCTACCTACCTTGAGCTTTATCGTTCAACACTTGCCATCGAATTACTAAGAAAAGCGAGAAAAATATACCATCTTCAAGAAAACATGCCAATTCCCAATTACCTTCAATTAGTTTATTTGTACGCGTTTTGATATTTGGCGACATAACCTTTGCTTGCGTTCCATACCAATTGAATTGAATGTTAGATTTTTTTTGCAATAATCTGTAATAATCTGAAACCGGTTAGACCATTACTAAAAAAGATTATTAACTCCATGTTGTTTATTCTCCATGTTGTGCTGATACAAATTGTTCAGCAACTTTAATTCTTGCGGTTCTTTAACATGACATTAGATGAACATTTTCGTGCAGAGCGTTTCTCAATAATACATTCCGGTAGCATTTTACCACCCGATATTTGGCTGATGTAGTCTTAAGAAAGACTTAGTGGGGTATTAACTTACGGGTAAAGTGGGTGACTGTCAGAGTCCACGCCAGTCCTCGGTAAAAGGTCTCTACTGCAAACCTCCTTATTTCCCACCACTTGTTTCCAGCTTCCAGGCTAATGACTGGGCCTGTAGGGCTCTAAAGTTCGTTGCTCTTAGGGCCACCAAAGGGCTTAATCCGAACCTTAATAGACTGAATCTTTACTATTGTTCTTACTATATTATATTACTATATTGCTATATTAATAATAAGCTAACCGAATAAACAGCTAATAATTAGCTGAACTAATAGCTAATTATAACATTCTTCTTATCAATGATTACATAGCTTCCCAGAATATTTATAAGCCCTTATACAACCCACTCAATATAAAAGGGCATTTACGATTAAATTTAACTGAACTTGAAATTAATTTTAAACGTATTATTCAAACTGACTCTTTTTATTCTGAATCCTAACAAAACACTTTCGATAGATAGCTTTAATATACTGACCACTTCAGCATGAAGACAATATATGAATATAAATGACACTATTTCAAAATGTATCATCCAAAGCACCAAAGCATATTGGTATCTTTAGAGGGGACGCAACAAAACACTGCTAACCCGCTATTACACAATCTTGGAGAATTCCTTAGCAACAAGGCTCGTACAGCTTTCTTAAAACCATTCAAACTTCAATACAATTTTAGGGAGACCCACCTAATAACAAAGATCAACAAAGATTTCCCCGATTACGTATTGATCACATCAAACCGTATCCGTAGCCACTTATCATCCTTTTCCAAGTTTGTGGCATTCAAATAGCATTTCGATGTTGGGGATACGATACAATTAGATTACATTGTAATTTAGATAATATAATAGACAGCATTATGTCATCTCATCCAAAAGGAATAGGAAAAGCTGATGACATCTCTTCGAAAATCTTAACTTTGTAATGTTGATGCGATATTGTGGAGATATTTCCTCTCCCGAGTCACACAGTAATAACGCTTGGTATAAAATGTTGATAGATTTTTATTTGGACGCCGCGATTCAATCCCTATTATAAACTCCTATCTACGCGCCATAAATTCCTAGTTCTAATCCTGATTTGTTCCTTACGCATAAACTATTTATTTTCTATTCCCTTTGTCTCTTCATTTTCTATATTCTATTTGTTTTGTATGAAGACCAGGTCGTATTCTATGACCTATTTATATTCTATTCTTTACTTTTCTGCCAAATTTCTTACTTTTCCTAGCCACTACTACGACGACGAATACAATGCTATTTAGCTGTAATTCTTGTTGATTTCTATCCTACATTTCATATCCAAACTTAATTACTAAAATTGCATACACTGCAGGCGCTACAATAGTATATACGACTTATATTACACCTATACAATATAACCGACTTCCTCTTCATCTTCTATGGTGCTAAAAGAGTCTCGAGAGGTCTTGGCCAGCAATTTCTGGCTTCCGTGACTTTATTTACTCGCAACCGGAATCCTGCGTTCGGGGAACAAGCCGCTCCCAACCTAAACGACTCCTACTTGCCATATGCTACATTATAGATTCGAAGACGTGAGACACCTCCAAATATCAAATTCCACATCTTCTAATACTACCTATTCCCAATATCCCAGGTAAGAGACAAGAGAGCCCCTAAGCAGTAAGCAGCGAACTTTAAAATTGGTATAAGAGTGGAAAAATCAAATCAATTGAGAAGTCAACAAAGCGTTTCAGATAAACAAACTTTGTAGTGCTCAGAACACATTAAGTGATCTGCATCATGAAAATTAACATTTGTAAGGTTATCCCAACCCTTCAACCCACTATTCGAAACAGCACAAAGAGCTTCTTTTCAACCAAAAAAAATCTAAATCAAACTTCACACAATGCGAAAGGGTGAGCAATTCTGCAAACGCTAATGATTTGACAACGAGATATGTATTTTTCGATGACTCTCAGTCTGCACTCGTGCATTCGTATGAATATTTTGTATCCCACCTATGCATAAAGGAAGAAAAACGTGCGACTTCTTAGTGTTAGCCGGTGCAAAATTGGACTTCCTAATAAATAATCCTCTTTAAAGACAAACTTGTTCCCAGCGTCCAACATTAGCGTTGCCCACCCGTCTGGGGAACCGCCGGTAATCGATACATACGGTTTTACAATATGGTCAAGCCGCTTGGCAAGCTACACACAAGAAAAACGAACACCGAAAATGCTAAACTTTCCCCGAACATTACCCGAGAATGCTGGTAAACTTTTGTCCTCGTGTCGAGAGTCAGGCGTCGGTGTGGCAACAATGTCCAGAACGTCCAGAAGAACCACCGTGTACATGTATTCTCGTTCGTCAGCGTTTCCCAGCGTGGCCGGTACGACAAAGTTTGCATTGTCCCGCGTCCCTTTCGTACCGAATCCCACCGAGCACGGTGCTACCGTAACCAGCATTCCGGAGATTTCCAGCCAAAAACCAATGATTATTCGCTTTTGGGCAATAATGGTCTGCCACCAACCGGTGTGGTGGTACGGTCACTTCGGTTTAGCCAGGGGAAGGAATTTCCCATGGGTCGTTGCCAGTGTACAAGCGTCGTAGGTAACATTTGGTGGTAGATCTGTTACGACAAAGCTACCGTGGCTGAATACAGTGTAATCTTGCATGATTAGGCACATAACCCACGCACGCACACACACAAACACAATATTCTGCATCTTCGTACACGCTATCTAGATGCAAACACGACAACCGGGAGGAAGTTTCCAGCGCCAGCACATTCAAAACGGTTCCGCAACTCACCATCTCTGGTCGTTAAATTTGTAGCAAACAAATCGTGATATAAGACGGGCAGAATCTTACTTTGACGCAAGCCAAAACGGTTTGACGATCAAACATCACACTCACCAGAAGTCGTTACTCAACCGAGCGATCCAAGATCCAACGTCGAAGATCGAGCGTTATCCTCGATAATGGTTCTCCACCCTACTGCCATCAACGACTCCGGACAAAGCTGTGCTGAAGTTCCCACCTACCGAGATATGCAAACAATATGTCCCCGGTTTTTTGGGGCTTGTGTGCGTCTGTGTTTGTGTTGCAAGATAAGAAAAGGCAAAATTCAAACATATTTATAGCAGCTCACATCATAATGTTAATGTGCTGCTGCCGCTTTTCTCGACCGCTTTTGTTTTGAAACCGTTTTTCCCAAAGCGTCTGCATGATTCCTCTTTTCCCTGCTCCCCCTACCGTACACATACATGCAAACAATAACAAACACGTTCAAACACACGTACACACAAACCCTTCCGAAAAGGTAAATAAATAACTGGCGTATGCTGAACACACGCGGGCGCCAAAAGCTTAAGAAAAAGGAGAAAACGGGTGACCTTTTCTTGAGAGTTGTTTCTCCCCAACAACCCGTGTTCTTCCTTTTTCGTTGAAGTAGTACATTTATTCCTGTGTATAGTGTCTAACCCAAGTTACAGCCTTGTTTAGGTTTGAAAAAGCTATTAATAAGATCTCCGTGTTACGCCCATTGCATACCTTCTAGGGGGTCTTCTTGAGATTAGAATAATTAGTAACGTATGCAATTTTGTACTAATTATTCTTTTTACAAAATATACTAAAGCGCCTAAATGCACACAAGCTGCGTGACAAAAATTATCTATTTATAATATTTTACACGCTTGTTTTGATCGTTTAAAGCGAGCGCATGTTTCTTAAGATTTTTTTCTTCAAGAAACACGAGCAGGATAAAAGAGAAAGCATAAACAGATCGACAAGAAGTTCTCAAAACGCTGGTGGCCCCAACTGAACGCTTCTGTACGTGTGTGAATATTATTCTTTTGCTCAACACGCTTTTCCCCCCTAGTTCTCTCCCGCTGCACATACTTTCCCTGGCTGTTTTTAAGATTTTCCACATGAGCAGGGTCGGTTTGTTCGGCCTAAAGTCTTCCATATTTAACGCCACATACTCGCAGAACCGTGCTCCCACCAGCGACGGTGCAAGGATATACACCTAATCAAACATACCGACACACGCACACCCACTCACACGTGGAAAGCGGAAAGGTTTATTAAGAAAGCGGAGCACCCGAAGACTTTGGGCACGGTTTTTGCCCGCTGCTTCGGGAAGTTGTGTGCGATTTTTAATTAGAAATTATTATGCAAACAGTAATAAATGCTAATTAATATCAATAACATCAACCGGGGCGTACGGGCGTCGGCGCTACAGCAAGACACTACCCTCCATCATCTCCAACATCCGCCACTGCACCGTAAGCAAATGGGTGGGGGTTCGTATTCTTCGGTGCGTTTCGGTACACCCCGTCCCGGACTAAAGGATTCACCCTAAGGTAGGCAAGATAAGACGGTTTAGTCGGAGACGTCTCGGCGCGGTACGGATAAAGTGTGCGAGTGTGCGTGTATGTGGTACTATCCAACCCTGCTGCGAAAGGAGCGGCCAACGATGTGCACTTTCGAAACTGCTTGTAATCTGTTTGTCGAACAAAACACCCACACCGCCGAAATCCGTCAGGGTGCCCCGCGAGTTGGCAGTGCGGAGGGATTCCCGTGAAGACGACATTCTATTTGACGTGTTTTTTTTTCTCTCTCTCTCTCTTTTGTGATCTTGAATTTCCATACGCTATCCTGATAGTCTGCCTTGGTGCGAACGGCAGGTTGGTTGACTTTTTCTTTACATGCTGGATAAACTCATCAATCGTCGCGTTTAGAAATGGAAAGTGACACACACCCATGTATGCACACGGCGACTAACTTTTCATCGGAAAAGTTTCCATTTAGCACCACCACCAACCACCCTTCCCGCGCACCTCATTCGCAAATGAAACCCAAGAAAGCATATGCCTACCGTAAGCGTTTCGTAATTTCATACATCCGCGTGTGTGTTTTTGCGTGTAAGAGTATATGCGTGTATGTATGAATGATTATCTTAAACCTCAAAAGAAAAGTTAGGAAGAAGGAAAAATTGAGTGTTAATGGTGCGGTCTACCACCTGTGAATCGATTTTACTGCGGTGTTTTTTTAGCGTATACTACACCTAACACTGAAATGTTGCGATGTTTTACTCAGAAATAAATTTTAATAAATAATTATCTCTTTTTCGCTTTAAATATACTCGTGAGTGGGTAACGCGCTCTTCATGGTTTGGTTTTACATGTTGCATTTACTACCTTTTCTCCCTAAACAAGAGCTACTAAATGCGCTAAGTAATAGTGTCAGTGCATACTTTTAGGCGTATTTTTAGCATTTGTGAAAATAAGCGGTATCAGCGACCATCATATTTTTACAATTATCAATTCCTTGCGCTTTGAAAGCAATTTCAAAGGTGAGAGATCGTGCATCTAACTATACAAGCATTTAAAACCACTTTTTAAGAAACATAAAAGAATTAATTTTTGCACGGCATGGTCGCCTGTAAAAGAGACACTAAGAAAGGACTTTTAGTGTCTTTAAATTGGTGAATTAAAATGATGAAGTCATATATGCATGTTGATGCTTTTTGAAAAGATTAAAAAATCACTTTTTATTACTTTTTTAAAAGAGTGAGACGTTAGACTTCCTCAGTAAACTTAAGCCTCGTTTAAAAATCACGCTTTAAGACTCGTGGTCACGACGGTACTGCAAAAACAGTGCAACTCGCAGTTTTATTGCCTTTTTTGACTGCCCTGCAAATTACTACGCTTTGCAAAAAAAATACCTTGCAGGTACCCGAAAACCATGCCACTTTCAGCGAATTACCTTAGTGGTTTTATATAATCATATCATAACCATGAATGGAGTGAGTTATTGCAAATGCAAAAGCACATTTGTGATTTGCACTTCCGCAAGAGTTTTGCACTCCCCTAAGACGCGATGGTAACCGAATCTGCACGGGATAAGATGTTTTAAAATATGTCTCCAACTAACGTAACTAAAAATTATCATGCCTATGTTAATGCTAACTCAAAATTTAATGAATTGTTTAGAATTAGTCTGTTAGTTATTAGAATTAGTTTATAAGATTTACGTTCTGGACGTCATTACGAAATGTATAAAAAAGCGACGCGATGATCCCTAGGCTCAAAAAATGTATAATGTAAATACAATATTGTGATTTTTGATTAATACTTCAAATATAACAATCTAATATAATATTGATAAAGCTATTATTAACAATTTGATATATGTTCGTTTATTGAAGCCCTTTATTGAATTTCTTCAACCATACAGATAAGAAACGCTTGAGACTTCCGGTATTCTTCACTATTGATGTAGAACCCCTATAACTTTGGCAGGTCGTTTGATTTATTAAGTTTGGCATTTGGCAGTCTGTAACGTTCCAATGAATAGCCTTCTAGGCGACGATCGTTTGCGAATTGCTACTCGGGAGCTATCATACGGTACGAGGATTGTTTCGAGGAATTGAGGAGCATTGTGTTGAGATAAAATGTCTTGTAAGCAGTGCATTCAACTCACAATCACCCTTCCGAAGGTCGCCCAGGTTCATTGTGATGCAGCAGAACGTTATTTTTAACCGCGTTGCGGGGACTCATACCCAACCCAAAGGACTTCTTCCCGCCACTGGTTCGACCGGCTGTCCTTTACAAATTTCAAAAGGGCTTTTTCTTTTCAGCTTACGAAAATGACTGGTCTGGACTTGGTAGATTCTGAAAGTGAATACAGCGTGCAACTTTGCGGTTGTGGATCCCCGCGTACACCATGCCGACAAACAAGATCAGGTTTTTATTAGCTTAACACACAACTCTGATGAATTGCTTGGAACCAGAGTGACCAATCCGCTCAAAGTGTTAAGCTCAATCCGATCGTCGTGAAGCCAGAAGTGTTTCCACTAGCTCTTCCAGGAGTAGAGGAGTTTTAAGATGAATGTCTAGGTCAGTGACAACAAGTCGATCGCAAAAATACAAAAACGCTATTTTCGGTTGTGTTTTACCTCTACTTTTTAGGGAATCTCTCAGCCCTCTGTAAATCGTGTTCATCACGAATCGATTAGCCTTGATTATTTACAACTTCCTAGAGCAGTGATTCCCAAACATTTGACATAACGCTCCCACTGTTCGAACATTATTGATTATTATTATTATTATTGTTGTTTGTTATAGTATTTAACTAAATTTTTGGCACAAGAAATTAACAAAAATACTCTTACATATAAAAAAATTGAAATTTTTAGAACATCCGGAAAAGTCATCGGTAAGTTAGAAACAAAATCACTCACAAAACAAAAAATAATAATAAGACCGGAATAAGGATACTACAAAGGATTTGAAACAGGACAGTAATGGACTCCCGATATAGAACATTTTAAATTTGACCATCAATTGGTCAAGTAGAAGGCTGTCGAAAATCACTTAAATATCCGAGAATATACATAGCTTGGTGGCTGGAATCCATATTTGCAAAGACAGAGTGTTGAATCTCCTCAAACATAAGGTTTGGTAAAGTTATGATTTTGGGAATGAAGCTATGCTAATGAGGGGACAAATAAATTGCGAAAATGGAGCAGTAAATCGAAGGACCTTTAATGTAGAACAAAGCAGAGATGGTACCTGAGATGCCAGTAATAATTTCTATAATTCGCAAAGAAAACAAATAACAATTTCAATTGAATTCTATAAACGGTCAAATTTCATCTCGCTCATCTCATTAAACTATTTGGCAATTTCTTTTTAATGTTTTGTAAATTACTACTAACGCTGATATTCTGCTATGCTCATGGGACCATATATCAGATACAAGGACTTCTGCAGATATCTGCCATAAATTGGAATAATGTTTCCTGCATGTCTTTTTCAGGCGATAATGTACTTACGATTCCTGACGAAAGGCGATATATAGTATAATCTGAAAAGGATGAGGTTTTGTCATGGTGATGCATGTTATCATATTATAAAGATGAAACTACAATAACAATGCGACTACATTACTTTGAATTCATATAAGGTAATTAAAGATATATTGAAGTATACTAAAAGAGAAAAATAAAGAAAATTAACGAGGAATTCATGATTGAGTATACTGTTTGAAACTCACCGTCCAACATTTTTTCTTCAGTTCCCACTGGTGGGCAATAAAGACCACTTCGGGAATCACTGGCCTGTAGCTATGATAAGTTCACTTATACAAAAGTATTAAAAACTGCTTTTATTTTATACTTTAGACTTCCAAAAAGTGTTGTATGTTGATGGAGACGCCAAGTTGCACAAGTTTTGAACATATATCTCATTTGGTGATGTATGTACATTGTAGCCATAACTAAGTTTCCCACCTTACTTGAAAAATGGCAAATTAATTTTAGATGAAATAAGCCCACACCATTTTTACTGATTCTGAATCCAATACAGTAACAATCATCCAACAGTAACAACTCACCCATCCAATTCAACTATCATATTCCACTTATCCAGCTATTTCTACGAATAATTACACTGTGCGAGTGCCACGGAGAAAAGCGAATAAAATTGGCATGCAATTATAATGCGAATTATCCTCTGCAAGCCACGTTGAGATCAAGTGCAGGTCCGGCTAGTAACGAACCGGGTCTACACCTATCGAGTACAATCGATTCCGTCTCAACGCGAGCCAGTAAGCGTATGTTTGATTGACACCACCATTGACAAACGGCGAGGCACGTCAACGGTACGGTAATCACATTTCGCTCCATAGCAATACATAACCGTGCGCGGGACGTCAAACTCAATTCCGTAGCAACCCGTAACACAACGTTTTGTTTTGTATCGGTTGCACTTTGAAAGCTTCTTCGTCGTATCTTTTTACACGTGTACTCGCCCCTGCCAGCAAGATAAATGATTGCAACAAAACCTCATTCCTTTACTGTCCACTTTAGCTTCTCGACTGCTGCCCACTTCTCTGCTGCCATCCTCAAACCGTGTGGGGATGAATTATGAATCGGAAATAAATATCATATTCAGCTGACATTTTCAATCCCGTTCGTTCTCTCGCTACACGACTCGGGCTGCAGTGAGAAAAATGTGTCTTTCCTCCCCCGTTTGCCACCCATTCCTTCGAAGCGGAATCGATCAGTGAACGAATTCGATCAAAAAGAATATTCTGCCTGCACTTACGATTGAAAAACAGTCTCGCGCACACTGCACAAACCGTTGGACGGGAATCGAAACGCAGCGTGAGACAGTCTGAAACGTCACCGTAATGATGGAAAAACGCACACGGTTCTGTTCCCCCAGGTGACACTTGCATTTGAGGAGAGGCGTACCATTTGCTACTAACGGAGAAATAATTATATTTCATCGTTTTGTGGATATTTTTATTACAAGTGCTATAAATAAATACATTACGCCCCTAAAGTTATGCAATGTGCAATACAATATTGACTAAAAGTCACTGTGCGACCAGTTGAAGCGTCCAGTTACACGGATGTTACCTGGGTTTCTTAAAAGGTCCATCCTGGTGAGTGATGCTGCTCTTTTTTTTTTTTGAAGAAAAATGGTCACTTCGCCAGCATCACCGAGCTTGGGCCTCACACCACTTGGGAAAGCAGAAGCGATAGACAAGTTTTAATGTCGAATCCATATGTGCAATTTAATTTCATTTCTTTTGATGGCTTTCGCTTCCTTTTTCCGCCATTCGTGAAGCAGAAGGAACCGATCCTCGATCTCAAGGAATGGGGAAGCTTCTGTTGGTGTGTTTGCTCAAGGTGATGCAACGTCTACCACCGGGCGGCTGATTGCCTTCCAGCACCGGGCAGGGCTGGTAAACAGCTTAAGGAATAGGAACCAGCTGGCCAGCTGACACGTACCCGGCTATGGATGTGCCTGCACACTGATGGCCCCTTCGGAATGAAACTCGATTTAGCACGACTTGGATTATTGTAGCTTCTTCAGGGGTTGCGCTGTTGCTACTACACTCTGTTTACCACCCCGGTGCGCACACACCCACTACCGAATACTTCCGGATTCCTGCACAAAAACCGAGGGCGAATCGTTCATTTTCGTCTGTAACCCTTCCCTCCAACCGAAGTGCTCTGACTCCATTCTCATTTCGTTTGGCGTTTCGCTGGTCTCATACACGATTGTGTACATGTGCGAGTGTGACGTCTAGGTTTTATCCCTATTGTCTTGTGTGACTTCGACATTCCGACGCCTTAATGGAGCTACCCAGCTCAGCTACCCGGTCGGGTACAGCTGCATCCATTCCACGAGCTGTCCGCCATTTCGGTAATGGGTTTCGGAGGACCACAAATTAGATTTCTGTTTGATGCAAAGACTACCGAGCTGATGCGACTTCTCGCTTGTGTCATACACCATCCGCCGAGTGTGAGATGACTTTAACAAGCAATCAGCGCATCAGACGCGCACGGTACAAATTTTAACCCCCCCGCAGGAACAAACCTTTAAACCCAACCGTCTGTCACCGTTACCATGGGAAACAAATCACCGCTCGGCTAAGGGCAATCCGGCCATTCCGAAACCTCTGGGCACGAATCAATCGTGCGAAACGGATGGAAACAAAACGAATATTGCTGTTGGGATAAGAACAGCAAGCATGGGGGCAGGGAAACCCCGACGAAAAGGATAATTGGATGAAATAAAATTTTAATGACTTTTTAATGATAGCTCCAGATGAGCGCAATTGCAAAAGAAAATGGTATTCCTAAAACAGCCAAGGAAAGTATGGTGCAGACGAAAGATTTTGTTTTATTTCTTTCTTTTCTCAGTCGTGTGAAGGTAGGTGTCCTAGCAGACATCTTGCAGACATTTGATTCAATTCATTCTGTTCGATTGGTTCTGGATGTAAGAAGCATGGTGAAACAATTATGGTGACTTTTTCGGTGTTTTGATTAAAAACGAACAAGCTAGCTCCAAATATAACCAAGGTCACTCTTTCAATTTCAAGGAAACTTTAGATCTTCAATTGATTTGTTTTGAAATTGATTTACAAAAGTGTGTGAAATTAATTTATTTACATTATTTGTAGTTGTATCTGTAATAAAAGACTACTTTTAGTCATATTGCCTAATTTCTGACGTTAACACTCGTTGGCCAAATTGTTTATCTTTATTTTATTAAAGAAAAACAACCATATCTGATTGCTATTAGCCAAATAATAACAAGACGGAATTACCCAAAGTATGCAATTTACAGGATGGATTCAAACCATCCTTTATTCAATTTATGCCATTTATTAAATAGAAGTCCTGAATGCCGCCTGCAAAATACCGCACCGAAATCTGTACTGCAGATGTGCGCCACTAGCGACAGATTTCATCGGAAGTTACTCCACCGAAAAAAAACCCAGCACCGATAAAACCTCCACAAATGTCGGGAGCATCAGATCCCCTTGTGTCATTTATTCATCCAGTCGTCCAATGATATCATGGATCCGACCGAGCTACAGAACATCATGCAGAAATTCGGATCTCCGCGATCCGAACGGATCCTCAACAGTGCGATTGTTGGAGGCTACATTGGATGGAGTAGAGTGCAAGATGCAGAATATCGAACATTGTGTCAGAAACGTTCGAACCTTACCGCGAAGAAAGGCGAGAAGTCGTACTCTACTGTTTTTCGTTCAACATTATTATGGAAGGTGTCATGCGAAGCGCGGGTTTCGTCATCAGGGTCCCGATCTCACCAATTCTTTATCTTCGCGGAAGACATAAAATTCATTGGGCAGATATCTGGGTCAGTTTACGAAAGTTTACATCCAACTGATACGTGAGACCTTAAGAATTGGATTCATTAGAAGGACTATGTACCTTCATGCCGGAGAATCTGACCATTATACGGCTCGTCTAGGGAGCATCATACTCGCCAGACTAGTAGAGTACCTTCGTTTCTTCCGACAATAACCGTAGCAGCAAAATTCGAAGACACATTATAATGCGGAATCATTTTTCTACATGCTCCACAATGTTGAACGATTCAGAAGACTTCATCAAGATGCTCAATGAAGCACATATCGCCTATGACAATGAACAGTGCAGGACGTCGGGGATCCACCAGTACTCAAAACTACAACATAGAATTTACCCGATCTGACTGTCTGAATCTGTAGGAGCACTCCGCCGAAAATTAGATCCGTCACCTGTAATAAGTCGCAGACGTAACTGGAGGAGGACGTCACCCCTTTCGGTATTTTCTAGCGTTGTGTGCGGGGAACTGCCTTTAAGTTCGCGTACAGTGGAGAAGGAGAACAGAACAAGATCTAGCTGAGCTGTTCGGAGGAGACGACATCCTGAGGATGGCGAAGGCTGGAAAGATAAGCTGCTTAGGACTCGTTATATACTGAACATATTTCTAAGCTAAGACCATCAACATTGGACATAGAGAAACACAGTGAGTACTGTAGCTGGTTCCAGAGGAGCAGAATCTGTCGGAGATCAGACGAAGTTGAGAGTGGAGGAGAGTAGCTATGAATTGAGTTTCCAAGAAACGGGTTGTGACCTGAACCCGGCAGACTAATCTGAGAGCAGGCCAAAAAAAAGAATAATGAATAAATTTATTTCAACCTCCTTCAACAACAGTTGTCTTCGACTCAGATGCATGATTGTATTTATATTACATATATGTGTAACAATTTAGAATAAAGTAATACAGTAATGTAATGTTTCAAACAGAAATTAAATTACAACACTAATAAGCTTTCTCATTTGATCTCTCATTGATTTGATTTTTGAGGAAAACCTTGATCGTTCTGTACTCACACACTTCTAATGAGACCAGCTCATCATGCGTTGAGTCGAGTACCATTCGTTAATGTAAACATAGGGCAACGTTTAAACTTGACTGCCCTGTATATAAACAACTGCTAATTGATATTGCGTGGCAGTGATTGTCCGATTATCTCGCATATCCTTCCGACATGCAATCAGCCAAAGATGTAAAGTAAAAAGTTTCACCTTTTTACCTTCAAATGCCAAACGTTAAGTGGAGTAGTTCACGCACCCGTAAACCACCGTAGGGAACCGAATCTGACCGTACTGAAATTGATTCCCAAACATTCCCTCCAGTTGTTCCTGCCTTCCCGGCCAAGATCTACTGCTTCACCTTTATTAACCTTTCCACGCTGGGCTATCCGTAAGCCAGCACTTCCCTGAAAACCTCCCGAGAGATGGCCTATATTTACAGCAAGTTTGGGAATATCTAGTGCCTGGGGTTGCGGAAACCCGAAGTACGATGACGATGATGAACGTTCACCGAGTGCCGGTGCACTCAGCACTCAGTGGAAATTAATATCCACTTGAATAGGCCCCTTGATGCAGGAGGGTTCCACCCGTCCGTTTGTCTACAGCCCATCATCGAATTCACATGTGCACACAAATCCAATCGAAAAGGCAAAACTTTTCCCGAGCCTCAATTCCCATTCTGCCATTTACACACACACACACTTACACAACCACCCGTTCAAGGAGGAATCGACGATCGTTTCGGGTGGGTTTTGGGGAAAAACAATTCTAAAGTAAATAAAAGTATGCAAATATTCCAATTTCCAGTTTTGTTCGGATTCAGAGGTAGCATTTTACACGAAATCCCTTGTCGTCACTTATTCCGCTTGCGCTTTCTTGCTGGTTGGGGTTTTGGGAGACAGCATACAACAACAAAAAAAAGGATGAGATGGAGCACGATCCGGTTACGGTTACGATCGGTGGTCTTGCTGGCTCCCTCTCCTGGGGGACTTCTTCTTCCCTCGCCCATTGTATTCAGGCCGGTCAGCCACCTAGCGGAGAACTTCCCGCCCCTGTCCTTTCGGTGAATCCTGTGCGAGATGAAAGGAGACGGACAAGCAGGGATGATCTCACTCCGTTACGCTAGGCGAAGCGAATCCCAGCTACCGTACACTTGGAACATATGTTTTCTTTCTGGTTTCAGTAACCCAAAAAGGGCCTATTATCTGCGTCCGAGAGCCGTAACCATTCTCCCACGAGTGGTTTTTCGGTTGTTTGCAATTCAGAACCACCAAGACTGATTAGTTGTGCCGATGGACGAAGTTCATGATGTGTGGGCAACAAAGTTCGTCATCTAGAAATATACTTAGCAGTATAAACGGAGATACGAAAGGTAGCTCTGAATGCAAACTGCATCCGTTGCTGGAACGCCTAAATGTATGCTATCAAATACCTTTCTTGCCTTTTTAACATTACATCCCCGAGGAATAGATTGATTTTCAACAAGATGTCCTATTTTTCTTTGAAATTTTTGAAAAAAAATCTATTTGCTTAATTCCTAAAACTCTGGAACTTTTCAAATGTAAGCCTCTAACAATGCTCACCATTTCGCTCTTGACCTGTCCGTCCCTATCCATGTGTAGCATATCTGCTAAACAGCTAACAATAAATTATATCGACAAGGCACACAAGGCATAAAGTTCATTAGTTGATTACGCGGCAGAAGTCGAAGCATGAAACAGTGACCCAAATTTAAAGGAAGTCGAAACCAAAACAAAAAACATCAATTTTAAATTGGAACCATTTAAAATAACACAAACCCCAACCACTTGAAAAAGACAGCAAAGTAAGCAGTTTTAAGTTAGCAACCGGAGGCGCGCTTAACTCTACAAACACCTAGAATTGGAGTTAAGCAATCTTGTCGCGAAACTAGGTAACCAAAATGTAAACAATCAATGCTACTTTTTGCATTGTTTCATAACAACAACATATAGCTACGCAAACAAAAAAACCATAGAAAACTTGGTATAAATAAAGCTAGTTTCGCCTAGAGGGACAGAATCAATCGTAGTTGACTGTCCAGACTAGACATGTAAACTCTACGTCTGTGTGCAATTATTTCAGAGCCGCCTTCTGGCGGTTCTCGAGTCCGATGCCATTACAGTTCTCACACCCAAGTTCATTTGTATATTACACATGGATAGCTTTCTTCTGTATCACACATGGTAAGAACTTTGCCGCGTCATTCAAAAGTACTTCCCGGAAAGTAAATATTAGAGGAGTGAAAACATCCTCCAGAATGCTTACGTTTCAAACCAAATCCGATCGGTAGTAACGCATGGCAAGCGCTCTCCAAATGACATCTCATCTCCCTCCCCCTTCCCCCTTCCCCTTCCCCTACAAACCTGTCAATCGGAAGGGAAAATAGATGTTTATTGGTTTTAGCATCAGCAAACAACGTAAACCGCTCTGTCCATCGCCCTTTTACCGTCATTGTTTTTCATTTCAATCCTTTCATCTGCCACAATCGTGCATCGGCACGTACCGCGGAACGACGACAACGAGGTTATGCTAAAAGAGCACGACGAGAAAAACAACAACCACTCTGCCCGGTGTGGAAACCTCCCAGGAATCGTACATTTTCCCCCACCGCGCAAGGGAAGGTAAAAGAAATCGGATTCACTGTCCTCAGTCATGTCAAAAAGTCAACCCGAAGGGGATTCAAAGATAAGCGATAGAGCGGGAAGGGCAGATCCGGCAGCGTGGGAAAGAAACTCTTACACAAAAGAAAAACAGAAGAAATTGGAAGGGAAAACACGGTCGAGATGAGCAGAAATATAGTGCCAACCACTCGACATCATTATCATTTGACAGGATCCGAAAAACCATTCTCCGAACCAAAGTCTCACCTTCTAGCCTGTCCTTTCGTTGCGGGTGGTTTCGGAGGCGGATTTGGAAGATCAGAAGTGGAACACGGGGTCGGAATGAAAAAAAAAAACTAGAGCAACCGATTTTGATTCTGTTTGTCTCCTGGTGCGATTTCTGCCCGCTTCTGCCATTCCTCAGGAACGGTCCTCAACACCTTATGCCGTTCCGTTCGAGTTTCGAAAGATTCGGAAGATTGGCTTTGAGATCCGATTTGTTGATGGTGGATGTGTTTTTGCAATCCTTTCTTCAAGTGTGGGGTCACGTCGACGTCGGTCCGTTTACATGATGTTTTCATTTTAGGGCAATAAATTCCAGCAATATTGTGACAATCTCTTACCGACCGCGCCATCATCGGATACGGGTAGCTTCTTTTTTATTCTACCCTCATGTTTTCATCTCAACTCCTTCTATTTCGTTCACTTTGGCTCGGTTTCATTGGTGCTCTCTGGGTGAGTGTGTGTGTGAAACCGTCAGTCGCTAAAATGGTGAGGTGATGAGATTTGTACCACAAATTTCGTAAGAACGATGAGATGGGATGTAACCGCTCCCGAAAGCTTTCCAATCGACTAGCGTCAATCAGCTTGTTTCCCATCATTGCGTTTCCATTGAAGTAGAATGCCAATCTGTATAGACGACCTAAACCTCAATCCTTAGATATTCTGACACTGAGCAATACGATTGGAAAGTCAACAAAACTTGCACAACGACTTTAACTCCTTCGCGTTGACTCCGCAGCTATGGTGTAGGAAGGCTAACCGCATGGACTGGGGAAGTAAGACGTCAATTGAGGATTTGTATCGTGTAAATCTTAAGAAATCTTATCAACAAACAATCTCTCGTAGCACAGCTGTATCAAAGACATTTTGTCACACACATTGCATAGCTTTAGGCGATTTTTATTGATATCCTAAAATTTAACTATAAAATTTAAACCCTGCTGTTTTAAGTTGCTTGTTATTGATATCACCTAGATCTTATGATACAAATAATGAAAAAAAATGTTTTTTTCTTGTTTTCATCAAAACAACACTATAGCATGAATGCATCCCATACAAAGAATACTACCAATAGCAACTTCCACTCTTCTTTTTTTTCAGGCTCGCTCAATCAATATGGTAAGCTGGGTGGATGTAAGCCAGCACCCCAAAAACATGTGGGCGGCTCCGTCTAGTCCGCCCAGCACTACACGGTCGGTCTGATGAAGGATTAAGATTCCTCTAAGTGCTCCTGATGTACCCGCTGAATGGAGTTCCTGATTTCTAAGGGTGCATCCGAGCGCACTAACATTTTCCACGGGACACTGGTCTCCCGGTAAGATCGCCGTACGACGGAAGTAACTCAAGCGACCAAAATAAAAACAAACGAAAAAGAGAGACAGAGATTACACCATCACTTGTCAGCGTTTGGTCTGGAGCGGCGAGCGCTAAAGGTCCCGGACGCTGGACGTCAGACACGAGGGCACCACCAATACAACATCCCTGCCATCACTACATTGTTTTATTACGATTTTTGTTCGCAATCTGTCTTTACAGCGGCACTGCGTTGGATGAGCATGCGAGTGGCGCCATTTTTTTTTGTCTCCTGTGCTGCCCACGAGTCCACGGTTCGTCCCACCATATGACCGTGGTTGTGTTTACAACACTACGCGAAAGAATCGGTTGATAAATGAAGTGCGCTGCTCTTGACAAGCTCGGGAATAAAACCGTTTGTACGCTGCCTTGCATACCGTCTGCCAACCAAGCGCCTCCATCAAGCAATAGGCACGGCAGGAAGGCACGGAAGTGTCATTCGAACGGCCATTGTTCTTTTCGAGCAGTACCTTCCTTCGGGGTAGACAGTCATTTTTACAGTACATTTTTAATATTCTCCACTCTTGAGGTGGTGCGCGCGGAAAAAAAGGGCTGTCCAGTCAGGTGATACACATAAACTGCCAAACAAGAACTGTCGTTGCAGTGAAGTGAAGAAACAACAGTTGATCTCCCGCGAACTATAGCGTCAGTGATTTAGTGCAATGTCCATCAGTTGACCTGTCACTAGTTTAGCTTCGGTGCAGGGTTGGCAAACCCACGCTTTTCCCAATCACCCAACAATGACGTCTTTGATACCTTAAAGTTGTTTGTATGCATTTTGTTGCATTTTGAAAGCATTTTATTCAAGAGTGCAATGGTCAAGAACTTTGTAGCATCTGACCTATGAAATGTTGGACTTTAAAAAAATTAATCATTCAATCAATACTTCGTAGGATTCTGTAGTCTAACTAAACAACATCGATGAAACATTTTAGTTTAGTTTTAAAAAGTATTTTGATCTTTTAAGAGTTCTTCATCAAAATCCCTCAAAAAATTGTTCCAATTGTTGGTTGCATGAGGTTCTCTAAATCACTTTTGGGTTGATTGAGCTCATGCTTATATTCACAATAGGATATACGATGATGATGTCCCATCTCTCACTCTTGTCTGTAATTGAAACGGATGAAGTTATCGTTAAGATAACTGTAAAATCTAGTCTTACTTACTACTTACTTATCAGGCGCTACAACCGCTTCGCGGTCTTGGCCTGCTGCAACAATCCTCGATACCGCTCACGGTCTAGCGCCGTCGTCTGCCAATCAAGTATCCCGGCCGTTCTGGCGGACGCGTCAACGCCATCACTCCATCTCAGTTTGGGCCTACCACGCCTCCTCTGTCCGTGTGGACGGCCTAAAAGGACTTTACGGGCTGGGTCGTCCGATGCCATTCTCATGACGTAGCCAGCCCACCGGAGCCTGGCGAGCCTAATTCGCTGCACGATTGTGAGATCACCGTACAGCTCATAGAGCTCGTCATTGTAGCGGCTCCTCCATTGTCCTTCCACACATACGGGGCCAAAAATCCTTCTAAGCATCTTCCTCTCGAAATTTAGTCAACGTGATCTAAAGTCACTCGAGTGGATGATTGATACAGTTTTTTTTGCTGAACTGATCAATCAGATTGCCACAGCTCTTGAATTAACCGAGTTCCACATCAATTGAGCAGTATTTCTACCCGATAATAAAGTGTATCGCTGTGTATTCTTATAGCGTTCCAAGAAACTTGCCGTCCAATTAAATATAGGCTAAAGCAATTCCTGAACTTTGAAGATAATAAGCACAAACACACAGGCAAATTCATATGATGCAGATTGACCATTATCTTACTAAAACTGTACACTTACTGTTGCTGGGTATACTTTAACTAGAGTGCGCTATTTAGTTTTGAGGTAGATCTAAGCTGTTCGGGCTACCTCATTCTTTTACTGTTGCACTACAACCTCGAGAAGTCTTAGCGTGTCATTTATGACTCTCGTGATTTGTATTTACCCACAACAGTCTGGTTTGGATGAGTTGTAGGACCAGACCTGTCGCTTTAGACCAACACCACTATTGTCGTCATCCCCGAGCCACCTCGTAGACTTATTTGAGGGTATTTTTATTATCATCTTATTTCGTAATGACGGCCAGGCCGTATATCTTATTATTTAAAATTAAACTGATCCCCTCCATTAGCAATAGAATTATGAAGCGTTGTTCATTGGTGATACCTATTTAAACAATTTCAACGATTTAAATTATTATTCAATATTTTCTGTTTCGATTATTCGCGTTTCTAAATTAGAGATGTGTAAAACACCTCTATTAACTACGTGATTCTTTTAAATTCAAAATAATGTGATCGCTTTTCTCGTTAAGCCCACAAGAATGCAATCCGAGGGACAATCGATTTGCTTTTGGGTAAAGTTTATAAAAAGTTTAGGTGAAATCATCATATGAGCTATTCGATTGGCCACCACTGCCACCAGATCCATGCTTGAATTCAAAGAACTTAGCTTCCGATGCTATTTTTTTCGCGATAGTCCTTTATTGGCATCGATAAATTCCGCTCCAACACCTTCTCGTGGGTATGATTTTTGTATGTCACTTTACGCAAGCGAGCGTCATCGAAAACGTTTGCAAAAACGATCAAACGATTCTGCAAAACAAAAAACAAACTAAAACAACAACCAATACACCGCTTAACAACGTTAAAATAAAACAATCATCCACTAATCCCACCCGTACTGCTGAGCGCTAAAGTTAATAAACTAAATTGTTTCAAAGCATCCCCCCTTCCACCACCCACGCGAGGAGGTAATAATCGCGCGAGGTGGAGGGGGAGGAAACTATAAACCTCCCACATCCATCCCCACTGTACAAATCCTACCATCTGTCAATCATCGGTCCATTAGCGCGTTATGGCGGTGCAGAATATGGTACGGTCGTGGATGCGCGACATTCGAGGGGGTTTGTCCAGGGGAAAGGTGGTTGGGTGGTTGCAGCAGATGCGAATAAATGTCAAGGCATGTCTCGCATGTACTACGGCCCGGTTGCATAATTAATGCCAGCGTAAGGCTCATAAATCGATAAATTTATTGACTTCATCGTCCGAACGGGAGCAGAATCATCCCGAGCTTACTGAGCAGCGAGTCGGCACGCGGCACGGGCACTAGAGGGAAGAGCAGAGATGTCATTTTAAATTTCCCGCAACGATCCACAAGAAAAAGGATCAACCTTTCGCCGTGCTTCTATTCCGCTCGGTACATTTTCAGAGAAGGGAGAAGGACAACAAGAAAAAAATCACTAAATACATCTCCATCCTTGCAGGACTAATGGAAATGATGGCCCATAAAACGGTGCCATTCGGTTGCGACTGGCGGACGAAGGTGAGCGTGTATCATGCGTGTAGAGATGATTGGGAAGGTGCATTAGCAAACCACCGTAGCAGCCTCTCGTCAAACTAACAGATGTGTCAATTTTAATTAAAATCAATATATCACATTAACTCTCCCAGCGACGGTCGCTTGCGCCTAACTGTACGACCGAAGTGTCGCGGGATCAGATGTTGCCGACCCGAATGTGCTGCCCAATCCCCACAGGCAACGGGGGTATTAGATAATTAAGGGCTGTTCCGTTGTGTTGTCGCTATATTTATTGTGTTGAAAATTGCAGCGGAAAAATGACACTACAGTTGCTTCATCCATTTTTGTTGTACAGTTGGAATAGTTATCTGAAGCATAGATCACTAAATAATATCACACTTAGTACGCTTAGCTACATATTCGAGATTATTCGGACAATGATAATATAACAACACAATAACAAAATAATAGAACACCAGAAATTCTCCTGTAATGGAGTAAAACCTGAGGATTGCAAACTAAGCAAAGATTGAATGGAAGAATTTCAAAATCTAAAACGCTATGAAAAATTCTGCTTCGCTCCAACTTGCGTACGTCCTCAACGACTCTCTCCGAGATATGGTTGCTTTGAGATATAAAAGCCAAAAAAACGAAATGTAATTGGTCTCGTTTACGCACCATATCTTTTCCTAACATTGACTATACGTTGCTATTACGAATAATATACACTAAGAATGCAAAACATCATATGATATCATATATCATGAGATCTTAAATATTAAGGCTTTTCTTATCAAACGCTCCGTAAGACAAAGCGTACCCTTGCCCATGCATCTCCTCAATCATCACTGAACACGAAGGAATCTGCAACGATCAGGTTGATCTCAACAATGTATACGCCAACGATATATCAGTGG
This sequence comes from Anopheles minimus, assembly GCA_000349025.1. Lineage (NCBI taxonomy): Eukaryota > Metazoa > Arthropoda > Insecta > Diptera > Culicidae > Anopheles > Anopheles minimus. The sequence continues at coordinate 12,037,439 of KB664054.1, forward strand.
AGATCACTTCCCTATTGAAGTAATAGCCCGTGAGGGAAGCGATTGAATTATTTCGGTATCTGATCGGGCGACATGTTCAAGAGTCCACAAACCAGCTACACTGGACATAAGACAAGTGACAAAAATAAACCAAATATAAATTCTTGAGGTGTCTAATTGCTAGATATCTGTTTTCAAAAGATATCCGCTAAGCTTTGTACAGCAACTGGGATATGGTATTCCAAACGATGCGTAGAAGTGAAGGAATAAGAGTTCCGCTATAGCAAGTTGCTCTTCCACGAGATCGTGGAGGACTGAACTGCTCTTCGGTACATTGCCCCTCGAAGAGGCATTTGTTTTGGAACATCACTCATCACCGATCCCAATCAAGCACCTCCTCTACCAACATCTGCCAAGTGTACCTAATATACACAGAAAGTCTATAACGACTACGGCACTGAGTTCAGAAGCGCCGAAGAGTCTGCCTGATTCAAAGGTTTCATTGGAAAATCCTAGCATGCCATTGGAAAAAAACATTTGGAAGAGCATCAGTAGCTCGAAGCTCTCTTTTTTAGAGCTAGTGATTCCGTCTTTACCTACTCACTAGCTACAAAATGTCAACCGCAAAGGAACGTTTTAACGCACAAAGAATTCTTAGTACAAAATGTGCGTATTGTGCCTTAGACGAAAGAAAAAGTTCACTATATGTCAAAGAGTCACGATACAAACTACCTGACGACGTAGCATTCAGGTATAGAGATTTGCATACTCCTATACTAAGCTGAATAAGAGCAATACATAGAAGTATAAATTTTAAGCGGTTTGCCAACTACACCATCCACATGATGATGTGATTGATCTAAAAATTATTGAGTGTACTTTGTGAAAAAATACACGTGGAATTTACTACTCGCTATGCTATCACACGAAATGAAAGTTTCTTAAAAAAAGATGACCCACAGATGCCGTTGACTGCATGATGAGAAGAATTTTTTTTGCTGACCTTTATATACTCCCACCGCAAACGAGTGCTATGCATTTCATGTCATCTGAATACTATTATCTCAATGTTATACAACAATAATCTACAATAATTAATTCCTTCTGCTAGTTGGGAAAACACTTCCCCACAGATGGGTGGAATACTAACAAAAAAAACCGCTGTTACCTGACATTTAAACAGCGACGCTTCCCATTCTGCACCGTGCACGGTAAGCAAAGCTCATCAAAAGTTTGAATGATGAGATAAATTTTCCACTTCTGGGTTTCCACTTCGGTGCAAGGTAAAACATTTACTACAAGGCTGCTAGGTGGCAGCAACAGGGCACTGGCACACTCCACACACTTCACGTCCAACTCTTCAGCGATCACTTTTTATTCATCGCCCGCGCCAGGGCCGGTACAAAACTAAACTATCATTGAGCATGGAGAAAGAAAAAAACGCAACTACTGCACAAGAGAGAAGGAACGGACACGGGAGAAACAACAAATCCTGCACACGGAACAATTTTCCCGCGGCCCGGGAACTTTTTTTTCTTTCCCCCGATAGTGGGTGATGGGTTAAGTTTAAGTAAGTTTCCTTCACCCCCTATTCGATCCAGCAGCACACTTTCGGATCGGTTGCCCGGTGAAGCTAAAAACCTCCCGCCATCCTTCACCGGCGAATTGAATCTCATAATTATCTAATTAAAAATTGTGCGAACCTTTTAGTGTTTTGTGCTCATTAATGTGTTATTCATGGCTAGCTTCGGGCGCACCTTCAGGCACGTCTTGCGTGGAGGGGAAAACTACACGGAAAAATAAATAGATGATAGGATAGGAAGGTACAAATTGTTTGCTTCCTACAATCAGCTTCCCATTACTTTATTAATTAGCCTGCGGGCTAAGGGATGAGATTTGGATTAGGTTGGAAGCAGTGTATTTGCAGGCGTGTACCCATTTGCAACAATGTGGGCATGATGAAGGGATGAGATGGATTTAATCTCGATTATAAATAAGTTAGGATAAAGTTAGTTTTCTCTAGGTGGATGGTTTTGGTAGCAATTAGTTCTTATTTAACATTTTCCCCATCTAGAAAGTTGCATAAAATATTATACTGAATGATTCGTAGTTCTTGTTGCCTTGCTTTTGGGCTTAACATATTATTTTCTACTATTATAAAAGTGCACTTGCAGATCCTATCACATCATGCCTTTAATGTGATGCTAACAAAATTTCCAAAAGATTATAAGTCTCATTCTAGGCCTACACGCCTGGTTTCTACCAGGGTGAAACGGTTCACTTCTTTAGTAATCAATCCTTAAAGCGGCGGGAACAATCCTGATGGGTTTCGATCCCCGGTCCTGCCTTTTGAAGACCGTCGCCGCTATCGCCTCGTTCGATTCGGCACGACCCACGACGATACTCTGAAACTACTTAAAAGAGATTGTCAACAGCATGTCCTAATGGCTTCTTATTGTCTCTGAAAGGAAAATCATTATCTCGGATGCAGGCCGTCCTCTCTACAGTACAGTTTATTTAGTACTAGCAATTATTTTCAAACAAAACGATTTTCTGACCCCTTCTAATTAATTTGTGTAATTAGACTCCACATACATCAATCGTGTCCCCAACAACTTCAACAGATTCACCATTTCGACTCGAACGAAAGTACAGTCAACTGTAAGTAAGGCAGCATTAGGAGGCAATTGAAAACCTCCAACAAACCTGATCGAGTACCAGTATATACCAGTATATAAGTTCCACAATCATGCGCTGATGCGTTATGTCTGATGCTCCTTCAAGTTTTTAAACTGTCAATTGAAAAACAGGATGTCCTAATGATTTGGAAAACATAATGGATTAAATCTCTATACAAGAAAGGCGATAAGCGGCTAACTACGAAAATAAGACGCAGTACATCATGATACGGATATTTGTTAAAGTTATGGAGATTATAAAATATGAATCTATACTAAGCGCTTCAACGATCTTCATTTCAAATTAGCAGCACGCATTCATGCCTAAGCGTTTCACCTCTATGAAGTAGGTTGCTATTTATATCTGATTGAACAAACCACATCAACCAGGGTAAGCAGGAGGCATCTGTAGCTATCCAGATGGAACTATAGTTATACAGATCTAAGAGCAGCTAATGAACGGAACTGACATTTCTGGGACCAATGCAATGCGTAAGCATTAGCATAAGCTACATTTGGACAACGTTATTAACCACGAACGATCGAACATAAGGATTATTATTTAAATCGTCGAGGATGTTTAATGATCCGTATTGTCTCAAATCTTTGCGTTATGCTATCTATCGAAAAATATCGTAATATTACGTTCACGAACTTTCGGGGAAACATACATCGTAATTATACAATCAATGGAGTACCGCTTCATCGCAATAGCAACATTAAAGATCTTGACAATATCCTGGATGAAATGTTGGCCTTCGACCTACAGATCGAGTAACTGATCAACCGTGGAAACCTACTGCTGGGGTTCATACTTCGCAAATCCATGTACTTTCAAGCCCTAATATCCTTAAAGTCCGTGTACCTCTGTTCAGTACTCCAACATACATCTGTAATCAGAATGTCGTCCAATCAGCTTCCTTGGTTATTTGGAATTCAACAACCGCATTATAAGGTTCAGCTTAAACTTCTTCGCCTCCAACCACTCAGTAAGAGACGTCGCATGACAGAATGTTTGAAGGTGATCTACTTACCGGTAGTATCGACCGCTCAAACCTAAACAACGGATTGATGTAAACGCCCCGGCAACTTCCTTGTGAGTTTCATTCATTCACTTCATTCATTCACATTCATTCATTCAATAAAGCTACAATAAAAAAATTGACTACACAATGTCCATGTCCCAATTTAAAGTTGCTGTACGTCTTGTATAATATTCTTTCTAAAAAATTTTTATTGTTGACTTCATTTCTATAAATCTTTTTTAAGCCGTATTGGTGGAAGAAAAACATATTAATCATTCAAATAACATTCAAAGGTAATTTAGATTCTTAAAACACACATTAAGTCAGTTATGTGCTAGATAATCCTACCGAAGGTTGTCTAAAGAGCAATAAAATAGAACAAAAAAAAAACAAGACACTTTAGACACGGGATACAAATTTAGCTGCAAAGTAAACATTATCGAAAGATCACCAAGTATCGATACTAATTCAGGGTTCATGGAACGGGATGAAAAATACGGCACTTATAAAATCCCCGAACTCGTTGATAAACATGCACACGTCAAAGGAACGACGGTAACATAAACACGGAACACAAAAAAAACTGTCCCCGAAGAGTTGACCGAATGACAGGAAGGGAGCAAACGCTGAAAATCGAATGCCCATCCCTTTTGCCAGCTCTAACGTTTCCAGTCCAACACAAACAAGAACCACCGACAGGACGAAATAGGGAGAAAGCTAGCCCATCCGAGCTCCAGGGCCTCAGAACGAGAATGTTGGAATGGTGGAACAAGTGAGCTGTTGGTTTGTCACCGGAAAAACTATCTCCGGCACCATGAACGATGTCAGCTGCCGCCGTGGGCCCTTTCCCAGCTCTCACCAAGGCCCGAATTGAGAGATTGACTACTATCCTCACGTCCTTCGCCCCTTGCCTCCTCGTTGCTCCCTTCCGGAACCCATAGGCAGACAGGCATGACAGCGGATGTGGTGAAAAATGATGCGAGTAAGAAAAATCAGCCAAGAAAACTTGTCCATTTTACAACTTGTCGACACATTTCGGTTCCCTCGGCTTTCCCCCACCGTTTGTGGGTGCTGTTTTCTTTCGGTTTAATTTGAAGCTGAAGCAGAATACCACTGAACCACCTTCAGCTATGAAAGTCAAAAAATTGCTACCCCAAAAAAAAGAAACAAACAACCTAAAGGAGAGAGAAGATGAATCAGCTTTCATTTCCTGTCACAAGATGGCGACGCTTCGTCTTAAAATGGCCCACAGTCAGAAGCTTGATACAAAGGCGTGGACGCACCGGGCGAGGCAACATGTCATGGGCACCGAGGTGAGGTGTGCTGTGACGAGGAGTTGAACGATGAACATTTCCATGTAGCGCCTGATGACGTGAATGGGGAAAATGTATATCACCCTTCGGGTTACGGTTCCATTCTCGTTGACGAATTTGCCTCGAGCGTACGTTATCCTTCTTCCCATGTTTAGTAGGGTCGCATTACGCTGCGAGTCAAACTGCCGAGATCATTAATCGATCTTTATTGCACGTCCATTTCTTGTTTCTTCTTTGTGGCACTTTGCACTGACAAACAGACATATTGCTCTTTTACTGACATGGGGGGAAACATCTTCCTTATCTGTGCATTCACATCGATCTGCCGCTAATGTTAACTTTCGAAAATAAATACCTATAATTTTAAAGTTGCGGATGATCAGTTTTCATAAAGTCCGCAACATAGACAGTAGGCCTCTTGGATTTAAGAAAATTTTAAAGCATACTATGCAACAAGCAATAAATTGTTTCAATTTGAAAATTGGTCAATGTCTCATAATGACAACATATCTTAAGCCTATCTTTCTATACCTTTCTTTTTCATGCATTGTATAATTTGTTTAATGCAGTAAAGAAAAACAAGATGTTTTATAAACTAAATTTAATCTTATTTCTTTCACATACAGTAATGTTATGGAAAGTAATATATTCTCCTTAAATAAAACACTATCTTAAAAAAACCGTATATGCACTAACGGTAAAGTAGAGTCCTTTCTTCAATATTTTGTTCATAATATCCAAATCAACACTATTAAAATATTATTTACTAAGTAAGTAAAACCGAAACTTGTTATTTAAATTAAGACTTAAAGTATACAATTAATCCTTCAATGTACGTCTTTAAATGTTTTCCAATCCCAAACCTACAGGGAAAGGTTTATCAAATTCATAATTTTAAACACAGATGCTTCAACTTAATAAATAATTGGGTATCAAAATATAATATGGAACTACCAACTACAGCAAATCCATAGTATCGTTAACTCCAAAGTGCAATGCAGAGACTTAAGGACACGTGATCCTGAAAATACAAAACAGAATTTTTATTTCAATTTTCTATTTCAATATATTTCATTTGTTTGCATCGTGGCTTAACAAATACTTTAAATACTAAGACTAACCCCAACCTAAGCTACATAGGCAACATGTGGACGAATTGAGAAGGGGATAGTAGGTGGGAACGAAAGGGAGGAAGGGAGAAGTAGAGATCAAACTGGTGGGTTTAGGATATAAGTTTCAGGGAAGAACCAAGCAATTCGGACACTGATGTACGGAATAAGGATCTATACTGATCTAGGCATAAGGATAGGAGAATCTTATGTACGGAATAAGGGGTAAGGACAATTCGTCAGACCATTTATTGCGATCTACGCTATCGTCTGCGTTCTTAGACTTGTTGCTAGATATATGGAACGAGGGTACATTTTACGAGGGAACCAGTTGTGCACTTCCTGTCATCAACCTCAGATTCAGCATCGTATTCTTCAGGTGCAGTGTTAGCATCAGCTGAGTAATGATCTTCAGGTTCGCCAGTTCTGCCTCTAAGGCGTTCGTCGGATATTCGAAAGACTCTGCAATAGATGACACCATACCATCGATATTAGAATTTTTTATAAAAGTGTAGCTCTGCGCCTTCAATCCATTCTGATGACTGAGGACTCCTGTGTCACATAGGCCTCTTTTCTCACAGAGGCCTATATTCTTACAGCAGCCTTTTTCCTTGTGAAGATGTCTTTTTAATGTAGACCTCAGTACACACCAGACGCATAGTAAGACTTGTCAATCAATCTTTATTCGAAATCACATGAACATGTTTGATTTGAGCTATCTAAGTGTGTTTGCCTGAGGATTCCGAGAACACGGCGTTAAGACCTTCAAAGCTCTGAGATTTTCTTTAGTTAGTAACATCGTACGGATATAATCATCCTAATACTTTGGCCAGTTAAAAAATTTTGAGATGTGATGTGCAGAACTTCACGAATCAAATAAAAAATTACACTGAGAGATCTCAGTTTAAAAAAGGAAAGACTCATAGCTCTCCATACTCTTGTCCCACGTTAGTTTTAACAGAACGGAAGCACTTCATAGTAGGGACAAGAATTCACACTCATTACAAACGATAAGGAACTAGTAATATTTTTTATGGACATTCGGGATATCACTCTCTCCTTAGCTCGAAATGCGTAGACGAGAGCGGGTGTCCATAACGTCTGAATTGTAAAGACTAAATTGTTTAAACTAAAGTATTGCTCGCTTTTTTTTAAACAAAATCAAAAAACAAGAACAACCACCAGACTAAGATACCAGAGCATAAATTGATAACTGTTATAAGTTTTCTAAAATAAGATCCAACTAATTTAAAAAGGCTAATAACAAGTCTTACGCCTCACACATCCGTACAACAAGTATTAGCCAAACCAACTGACGAATACCCACAGAGATTACGAATCGGTTATGCTTCCTCATCCGCAACGCCACAGGGAACATACAGCAAACTTTCCACCAGTAGCCGCAAAGGTGATAAAAATGCACTCGTGCCAACATCGTCCGCCATGATGCAATGACAGTATAAAGCTGAAAACAAACAACCAACTACAAGAATCTCACTCACGCGTATGATGAGGAGTGGAGGGAGAGAAAGAGAGAGAGAGAGAGAGAAAGAGAACACGAGCGGAAGATAAGGAAGGAAAGTAAAATAGATTAAAATTAGCGCATAATACAATCTGATTATGTAAATATATATGACACAATTACACCCAGTTGGTGAGCACTGGTTTCGGTCGGTTCGGAACGACAGTAAAGGGAGGGATTTTTTTCCTTGTTACTTCCGATCGTAGAACAGCATCCAGTGTGGCGTACCGGATCATGGATCAGGTATGCCAGAACAGTGCCTTAAAGTATGCAAACGAAGTAAAAAAAAAACACAACACCCACCATTACATATCGTGCAGGGTAGTGATAGTAGCACCGTTCGTTTTCTGTCAACTTCGCACCCAGCAAGTGGCACCGGCTACCATTTTCTTCTGCCTACTACCGTTTTTTTTTGTTATTGTTGTTGCTCTAAGTAATCATAATGGATTGACGCGACCGCTTCGCCTTAGTAACTACGGCGAAAACAAAACGTCGGTACGGATATCGAGAACACCCACACCGGTGCACACCGGTCGGGAAGGAAGCGAAGCAAAACGGTCCTATTAGAATTCCACTCGCACGAACAGCTACCTCGGTTCTGGGCGAGATTTTTCAACTATCGCTTTCTCGAATTTCTTCGGCCCCCAGGTTGGCACCAACAGCACATCCTCACCGGAGCGTATCGAACGGTGGATAGGTGCGTGTATGTGTGTTTGTGTCCCCGTTTAACGTGGAGTTTATTAATCGAAATTTGCATACAGACAATTTTATTACCGTTCGCTTCTACTCCGAAATCAACCTGCGTTGCTGCCTCTCTCTACCCACGGAAGCAAAGGTAGAGATTTTCCAGCCTGTTTGCTACCAGAGCTTCCATTATTTAGCGCACACCGTAAACTCCTGTCCGGATATAGCGCGGGCATGCACTGTCAGGGATTCTAGCCCGCAGGCCAGAATCACGGCTTAAGGTAAGTGCCTGAAGGGGGAGGAAATAATTTCTTCTTATTGACTTGCAAACGTGCGCGTAATAGTAGCACGTATAAAATCACACCAAATCTGCACGAGAGCTACTGGGGTTTGTGCTCTCTTCTTTTTTTTTTTTGGGGGGACTAGAACTGAAGATCCTAGTATGACACTCGAGAAGGACGTCTAGGGTGGAAGCTTTTGCAACTCACACCCTCCAACATCTGCATCAGATGGTTTTACGTAACCATCCTGCCCAAGACCTTGACGACCCAATTATAGCGACAAGCCTCACCTTTCCGACAAGTCATCATCTGGAAGACACTGGCGTTGCCGTTGGCAACCGGCTTCAAACCCCAACCGACCACTCACCAGCCAACTGGGAAGAAATCATCAAAAGGATAAGTTAAGAGCTAGACGGCCGATAATCGAGATGCTGTTACCATCGCAACCGGAGCTGCTGGGAATAAACATTGCGGTGTGTACGAATGGTCACCAGCTATGGAGACCAGCCTTCAGTTGCGGTCGTGTACTTGCGGGAAGCATTGATAGTTGGAAAGGTTCGTAATCATCTTTACAGGCCGGGATTGGCCTCAGTCTTTCTGGGCGCTCATTGCTTCCCAAATATTGTCACCTTTCGGGCTTCCTTCAGCTTGACTCTCCCGCACCAACGCTCCCGGTCGATGCTTCGCGTGCAATGAACTTTCGCTAATATTGTAAATATAAACCCGCCCGAAATTCTTCCGACAGAGACTTCCGAGTGAACGGCAACTACCGGCATGCTACCATGCCACCAATTCCCAGGCGGGAAGTTTTCAACTTCGTCTCATCGGAGGCATAAATTTCGTACCGGCCTCTTTCATGTTTTACGAGTTCCGCGCACTAACGAGATATTAAAATTTATAGTTTCTACCACCAGCACCAGACGGTTACCAGCGCCGCAAGTGCGCTAACTTCACTCAATAAGCGTATAAATATGCGTACCGCGTCAAAAACGGTAGCTGGAATAGTTTCCGTTCACCCACCGGGTAGTCGGTGAGTTTGAAGTTTCGCGTACGGTTGTCGTTAATCAAGCCCCCGGTTTTTGGGGGTTTTTTGGTTGGATGGGGTTTTGGTTCTTTCCTTTCGGTTGGTATCTTCCACCGTTGGATGAATGGCTATAGCACCTGAAGCTGGGAGTGTCATCCAGCTGGTAGCTAGTGATGGCTGTTAATGGCGTACCGGTTAGAGATATTTTTGGAAACGCGACACCGACCGATGTACGGCGAAGGTGTCCGGATGTCTTGTACACGTACATAACCAGCGATAGAGAAGGAGATATATAAGGAGTGAACCAACAGCAACAACAACAAAAACCAGAAGAATTCACCAGACCTCTGCACCTTCGATGACATTTGTTTTGGAGCTCGTCTACGAGATCAGAACCCGGCCCCAGATGAGAGACGGCACCATGAGACAACTTTCCAAGGGCATAGAGTAAGATTTATCTATATCCCAACTCCCTTGCGGCCGTTCTCCGGACCGTGTGGTCGTGCTGGGTGCGAGCGGGTGCACGGTGACGCTTACACAAAATCATATACCCACCGCTGGGGCCAGGTGTCCGTACATCGGGAAGGCGGTGGAAGCAAATTGGCATTCCGCTCCGTCATCCCCGGACCCGAACCGGAAGCTGCAAATTAATGATCGCTTTTCCGCCGTGTCCCACACCATGCCCGCGGCTACCGGGAACTCCCGGCGCTCGGTTGGGACAGGAAATCCGGTTACCAGCTCCCGGAAGGGCGGTGTTTTATGCTGTTCCCCCCATTTTTTTTAACGTTCTAGACGTTCCCGGAGTGGGACCGCTCCGGTCGGTTACGTGTGGACTTAATGTTTTTTTCTTCACCAGTGTTGACCAGCCTCACTACCATCACGGTCGTGTAGTAGATGTATTTTTTTTCTGTTGCTTCTTCTGCTTTTTTTTCTCTCGCCATAGTAGCACGCTGCTCGTAAAAAGGCCACTGAGAGGCAATGCTGCCGAACACTCCATTAAACCGTGTGCACCTTCACCACGTCCCATCGGAATCGTGTGGAGGTATTTTCTTTTCGTATATATATATTTTTTTTGTTTTGCGCTTTCTTCTGTATTTATTTGCCACCACACGAAAGCCCTTCTTGGCGTAGAACAAACGAAAATTACCAACATCAACCCCTGCGCCTTTTTTTTTCTCCTTTTCTTTGGTGAGTGTTGGTGAGCTGAACTAAAAGGAAAACGATTCCGGATTAAAGGACTTGAAATGCTTCGGGAGCAAATGTACGCTTTTTTTTGTGTTGTTGCTTAAGCTTACCTTTCATTTCTTCTGTAGCACTTTTTCACACTCCATCCCGATTGTTCGACAGGCGGAAAACGGAGTTTGTGTTGATTAATTGCCCTTCGCCACTAATGACTACTTTTTTATCCACCGCGAACCAGAAGCAAAAAATAATCGTCACAATACACCTGGGGAGACAAACAAATACTCACCCGAAGAAGACGATGCCTACCGTTGGACATCGTAGCAAAGCGCCTTTTCGGGTTTTTTTTTTTGTTGTGCCCCGGTACCACACTGTGATGAGCTGTGCTTCAGCTGGCAACAGGCGGCACCAGTTCCTGTTCCTCACGTAGCTCACGGCGATAGTTTACCGCAGCACCCAAGACCACCCAGGTATCGTATCAGTCGGAACCGCAAAAATCTATTACGTATTTCGTTGCTCTCTTTCTGCCGCTTGGTTCAGGTCAGCCAGATCAAGAAGCGCGCGGAAGTCGGATGGATCTAATCACCCGGTTCACCCAGACTCCCGGGGACTCCCTCTCCAATGAAGCGCACTGGATTGGAAGCGGGCCGAGGGATATTTCAATTTATTCATCCACGGTTAACCGCAAAACTAGTGACTTGCGGTCGGTTTGACTATCCGGGTTCGATGCATGGTGAAGATGTGACTGTTGGGAAGTTTGGGTTACGGGTTATTATTACGTGGAATGTCCCTGTACCTTTCGAAACATTCTACATGCTCATTTGCACGGCTGGACGCGCACTTACATTGCAACTGACGTGCAGTAAATGATGCTTTGTGGTTTTTAACGAGCTAAAGCGACAAACAGTACGAACGGCTGGGACCCAGATGTGGGTGCAAGCGAACGGCCCTCACCGGAAGTAATCATGGTAATGTCTAACAAGTTGGTTTTGCCTACTACAAAATTGGTCTCGGTTAAACTTTGGAACGACTCCTTCCCTTTTTTTTTGATGTTCCGCTTTTTGTGAGATACTTGTTGGAAGTTTGACACATATGTCCCTGTCCTACCCGGTCTGTGTATTTGTCTTGTTTCACAGTGGGACGCCATCCCATCCCTTCACCCACCGATCAAAGTGAAAACAAGTGAAAAACCAAAAATTCCGTCCGACCATCTGGTGCTGGTGAGTTTCCACATTCGGCCCAACTTCGATGGGACGCAGACGAGCGTTTGCGAAGATTTGTGTGTTAGTTTGCTGCCGCATAATGTCACATTCACACCTGCCGCATCTAAATCGGGTTGGATGTTTGAGTTTCTTCTTCCTAGTGTGCTTTCTGTGTTTTTCATTACTCTATCTCTCTCTCTCTCTCCCTCTCACCGGAACGGTTGCGGCACCGTATTTGGAAAACGCTTGTCAGGCACCGGTGCGGCTAATATCGACGTTATGCAGTGATTGCAAAATGACAACATTTTGCGTCTGAATCGATGGTCCAACTTTTGTGTTTTGAAGCAAACGCCTGATTGGATTTTCTCATCGTGTTTGAAGAGCGTACATCACAGAAGGAAGAAGTAACATCGCTTAACATTTTTAAATAAAAAAATAACAAAAAATTAAAGTACTTTAGGCTCTTGGCGCCCGAATGTATGCAGTTCCTAGTTTAAAAATCATTTTTCTTGATTTTCATCGTTTTGACACTTTTTAGACCGATTAGGAAGATGCCTCGGAGCACCTACTCGTTATAACCCACGATTTAAAAATAAACATTGCATACTTTCAGGCATGCCCCACCCATAACGCAATCCAGTTGCGTGTTAGGAAAGCCACACGCTTCTGGTACATAGTTTTCCACAGGAAAATGATTCCGCCTTACGGTGTGCTTCATTTAATGCTACACCTGCGGCATGACGGTACTGTCAAAATTTTACCTTACTCCTAAGGCGATGAACAAAAAAAATACGGACCGAAAAACCAAAGGTAAGCATACAGCTAGGAACCGCGTCTAGCATTGGAGCTGATCTCTGGCAAGGAGGAAACGAAGTACGCTCTCCCATTGCGCATAATTCCTTAGCCGGAGCTAAAAGTAACGGAGCGACAGCAAAAGTAAATGTGTATTTTTGAAATTATGTTTGATAATCATGATGTCGTGTCAACACGAATCAGTGGCTTCAGTGAGTTCTGCTTCAAGCACCGGAAAGAATCTTAACAGACAGGAAGTCTTCCTTCGCTTAGTTTTTTTTTCTTTCCCTCGCATTCCCAACGTTCCCGCGCACTCGAAACGTCAGATCAATCGACTTTCACCGGTAGCGAATCTTTCGCTGTCGACCAGCAGTTGAGTAAATAATCAACTCAACTAAGTGTAACAGCGAGCAAATGCATCAATATTTGCCATGGGAATCCATTCATCGTGCCAAAGGTTGAAAGATTAAATACAGCCTTATGATTAGTGCACTATTCCTTTCGGGAAGTAGATAGATCAGTTCAAGGTATCGTAGAGTTTCTTCAAAATCTAATCAAAGTTTCATAAATGTAATTGTTTGTTCTTCCTGTAAGCTACACTAAAGAAATATATCCAAGCAGTACAATTCTACACTCCTTAAAACCATACAATGTGATTTAGGCAAATACGCCTCAAAGTATGCAATACGTATCACAAATACTACCTTATTACAAACTACTTCGAATTTTCTGTGTTTTTATGACGTCTATTTTGTTCGACTATTTACATTCTTTTAGTAACCTTTTGCTAAGCTAAACAACGCAAAACAAATTCAAAAGTGACGCCATTCAATTTACAACGACACGCACGACGTGCATTTCCTTTGCCCGGTGGGTAATGTTTTTTTTTTTTTGTTATTTGGGAAATCGCCACATCATAAAAAGCAAACTTAGGTCCGCCGTAAAATTGGATTGAATCCCGTCGGTCGAGAAGCAAAACCGCTCGGTCGTGCTGCTATTTGTCTTTGCGTTTGTTCGCAAACACTCCAGTGCGGGACCAGTGCAAACGATGAGTTACTAAACAATTCTTGCTGCTTTCCCATTGATCCTTTTGGAACTCTTCAAGAAACGGTTCCCACACACTTGGCCAAGGAATGCTTTTGGGTTTGTGCAGCTTCTGAAGACCCACAAGACACCAAACATTCGTGCTCATCAACTGTTATTGGTTTCGGTTCCATTAGCCACTCGTATGGTCATCCCGTATGGACCAGAGCGCACACACTATCTCGCGCACCCCATCGAAAGGGGTCGAACATTACATGGCACGCTGGGACTATTGGTAGGTCGAAAGTTTTGGACAACCCACAGCAGTGCAAACATTTCGGCGGTTATTTCTTTCCATTTTCAATGCAACCGAGTGCTCTTCGGATCGGGAAACCTCCCCGCTGCCAATCGATCGACCCCAACCGATGGGTCCCATGTATTCGGCCCAAAACAAATATTGAATTCCGCCCGAAAGTTAGCCGACAAAAGATAAAGGAAAGAGGCAAGTTGGAGAGATAGGGGGAAAAAACGCCATACCCCTTACCGAAAACTGTTTGCTGAGGAGCAAAACTTGAACCACCGTACTGGAATCGGTTAATTTCCCTCGCCTTTGCCATTATCACGCCCCGGGCACACACACACTCTTACCGCTGCTGCTGCTGCTGCTGCTGCATTGTATAAATCAAAGCCGGCACGAATACTTTTGGGTGGAAAAACTTTTTTCTTTACCCTTCGGCTTCGCACCCTGCCCCTTCGGTGTCGCAACCAAAAGCCGATCCTAATTTGATGTAAGAGCACAGTTTGTCCGGATGACTTCCGCCCGATGGCCGAGGGTGAGGATGGCCTGAGTATGTCCGTGCAATTGGCCAAGGACGACTTCGAAAGTTCCATGTCCAGCTTCACAGGTCCGTGTTGCAGTTACAACGTTACAAGACACGAGCTTAACTGCAGCCAGCCGTAACCGGGATGCCGAAATAGAAAAACTTTCCCCATAACAGTCGTATCCTATCCGACACGTAGAATTCACTCCCACCCCCTTGGAAGCCAACTTCAGATGGGTCACTAATGCTAAGTAGAATATATATATTTTTCAAACAACAAAAAAACACATTCACTTTGCGCCTGAATGTAGTCTACAGGTAGGGCAAAACGTCTCGTTTTGTTACAAATAAACGCCTGAAAGTATGCACGCTCACACGGGCCAAGTTGATGGGCAAGAACTCACCCGCAATTCTACCATCAATATACTCACTTTAAAGGTGGAACAATTGAGACAAACAACAACAGCCACGCTGGTTATCCGATGCAACCACTCAGCTGCATAGTTGATTAAAATACTCGATGCGCATTTCTGTGTACCGGTAGTCCTTTCGGCGTTGCGATTCCTCCATTATGCTCCGTTGCCCATAAGCATCTCAATGTCGTTTTGTGTTTTTCCCCCTCTCTTTCTCTCTCTCTCTTCTCCTGCCTCATCATTCCTTCCACTTCAACGAAGTGTAGGGTGGGGGAGAAAAACGAGTGTTTTCTCAATGGAATAAAATAATAGTCATTTTCGTTCCTTTCGAGCGTCTGCACAGCGTTGGATTGATTTCATTCTCGACTGCTCACGACCGGTCGATCCGCAACCCGGGAGGGCTGGTAAAAAGTGGGAGAGGTACAAGACCCAGACGCAGATAACTGAAACGGGCGCTAGTCTCTGAAGCTGCCAGCACACGGAACTGCCAGTCAAAGCGAAACGAACGGAACATCTATTATTCCGCGCTTCGCCCAAGTACGCGTTCGAGTGTGTCGTTCGATTTTGTTGTACACCACCGTCGGTTTCAGTGGTTTGTTGCTTGACTTGGGACAATAAATTGAAAAGTCAAACGTCTACTTTCTGGGTCGTTTTCCTATTTTTTTATATTTTTTATTTTTGTTATCCCCACCCATCCCTATCCTTATGCATATCGAACGGAGAGCTTCTAGTAGCCGTTCTCTAAAATAGGGAGAACATGACAAAAAAAAACCGCCCGGAAATAAAACGTCAAGTGCGGAGGGTGGATAATCGAAGAATGTTTTGTTTCGTTTTGGTTTTTTCCTCAACCGAGGTTACCAAATACTCCCGAAAGTTTCACAGATTTGGGTAAAAAACACACACACAACCATATATATCTATTACAATAGAAAGCTATAACATCACAACTGACACACGGTCGATTCTGCTTGTTAGTTCTGCTTTGCACATCAATTACTCCTGAAATGCTGCAAAACCCAACACAATACCACCGCATACACGCCAAGCTCAGCCGGAACGGTTCCACTTTAAGCGAGCGCCTAAAGATAGGCACGACAGAAATTTAGCCCGCTCTAATCACATCCTTCTTGTGTTCTGCCCGGACTTTCCCCCCCCCCCCCCAAAAAAAACCCCATTCCGTACGATCCGCTCGCGCAACATCACAGAAGCAATCGAAATGATAAATTGACTCACGTGTAGTTTTTGAGGTTAGGTTTGTTTGAGCTGCTCCGTCCCGATCCTCGCACACTCATTAGTTCAGGATGCTGCAACGGTCGGAGTTCAGCCAGAACAAAACAATACCGAACTCTTTGGCCGGGTCATTCGTTTTTTTTTTGTGTCTGTGTGTATGTGTGTGGCTCATTTGTTCCACTTTCTCCGCCGGACAAAACAATGCACGAGCGGTGGGTTGGAGTGAGCTAAAACAAACTCTTCAAAACCTGAAGTGGGTAAACACCCCGTTCCTATGCCGGTAGTGCGGTCCGGCACAACCAGGGGTTGCAAACATTCAGGCGCTTCGGCTGTTCGCATGCCGGTTAGCATTCATTCTTCAGTACATCGAAATTCAAACATCCTGTGTCGGTGTTGGCCATCTCTGGCCGAAAAGGACAGTCAATCACGTGAATGTCTGCCTTCAGGGAATGCGAAGAAAAGGATATGTGGAGGGCGCACACATTTTCTTCCAGCAATTGGCCGCCATCGCGGGTGATGGGGGAAGCGAAAACTCCCGCAACAACTTGAGCGTGGAAAGGAGCCTCCTTAAGCCTATATAACCGCTCGACTTCCGACAGAAGCGGTGGTGGGAGAAAACTTCACAAACGATTTTCACAAAGCAGAAAACACCACCTCATAATTCTTGATGCCGAATCGATGGGGGGAAAAAGTATGCCACCAACATCAAAACGGAGGGTGCGCACGGAGGGTGGACGGGTCGGAATGGTGCAGCAGATGAAGTTGACCGTTGCGAATGTGGATATCTAGAATAACAATTTCCAACTGCCCAACAAGGACGTACAATCTTGTGTGAAGGTGGCCGAGTGTGTATGTGTTACCCTTCATCCTGCCACATTTCCCACAAAGAGCAATAGAGAAAGCCATTGCGAGAAGAATACTAATGATAATATATTCACGCTTACCCATACACACACACACACATATATCTCTGGCAAAGTGGATGCGTTGGAAAGGGTAACGCATTCTTCTACCTAACCTCCAACTTCCAACAAACCGATTCTCACCCAGAAAAAAAGGATTCCCATAGAACAAGTGGAAAAGGATCTCCTTCGGACGCTCGGCGTTGTACGGGACGAATCCCAAAATGAGAAGTTTGTGCTAACCTTTTCCCGCTTTCCCCAGTCCACCATTTTCCGTCTACCCTCATGAAAGCTTTCAACATATGGACAACGGAATGTGGGAATCATTCTTCCAGTTTCACACGCACACACACACACATACACACGCACAGGAAAACATACAATGTGTTTGTCCATTAAAGGAAAATTGGTGAGAAAAGTAGGAAAAGCACAAGAGTAAAGTAAAGGAAAGCAAACACACACACAAAGAAGGAGAAGAACGCAGTCCCACCAGAGTAAAATGGGTAAGTGGCAAATTGGAAGGAAAATAAAATCATCAACCATTCTCGGGTGCTTTGCTTCATCTCCCCGCAGCCGAATGGTTGGGGTACCTTCGTCTATGAAAGTAGCACGCCCGTCTGTCCTTGAACCGGGCGAAACCAAAACAAAACGCACCACCACGGTGGTTCGTGTGCAAATTTGTATTGTAATGTGATTCGGTAGTCGGCGACGTATTGATTCGTTTCCGACTAAAGATTAATCATTAGTGTACTGTTGTGGGGATTTGTTTTGTTTTCGTTTTCGTCTTAGTTCCTTTCTTCTGTTTCCTACTCTTTTGTTTTTGTTTTATTTGAACATTTCTTTTATTCTTTCTGTTGTATTTTGCCCGTAGAAACGTTAATTATTGATTTACGCCTTTCAGGACTTTCCACACCTCGTAAAGTGGATTCTATTTTTACGTGGCTTTGGAGTTTTGCATAAATAAATTAATTTCCGTGCATTTAGGCGTATATTAAAGAAGCGCCAAAAGTATGCAATACGTTTGACAAAATGGTTAAAAATTTGCATGAACAAATCATTCAATGTTTGAACTATTCTACTGTGTTTAATTTTGGGTGAAGCATTTGAAAACCCCCCGCGTAGTCATACACACGATTCCATACATATAGGCGTTTGAGCAGGGACATTAACTGTTCGTGCCCTAGCCTAATCTAGACGTTAATAATTGATTATAATTAATTTTCTAATGACAATAATTAATTAATTATGACAAAACGGCTCTAGACACGGAGTGAGGACATTATGAAATACTTAAACAGTACCATCAGAAAAGGTATTTGAACCATCTTCCTCCATCTGGGGAAAGGCCAGATTGCCAAAAAGAAGACTCGTTCCGACCTCTCGAAAATAAAAATGACAGACAGGTGTTGCGGATATTAAGTATGAAGACCCAGGGTATAATAACGTCTTTGTTTCATTAAAGATTCGATGCAACCGTGAAAATTTAATTTTAGATTTAGAAAATCTTCAAGTTTCTAAATATTAATATTATATATTAATAATTTGCGTTACGTAAAACAAGAATGATCCCTTAATCTTCTCCTTGTTTTGATTGTTTCAGCGAAATTAATTATATGTTTACATAGGCTAAGTGTACCAACAGTGTTGGTAGCACCAGCAGTGGTTGTAGTGGATTAACATTTCTTCGCTTCTGCATGTTTACAAACACAAAAAGCTTTAGCTGTATTCTTTCTAATGCATACAAATATCCACGCTCTTCGACGGATCGTTCAAACCACTAATGGTCGCATTCCGTGGCATATCGCTTCAAATATTTAGTTTTTACAAACAGGCTGCCACATTTTGCAGGAATTTTTACGATTTCTTAATGTATGGCATGTATTTATTACTGAATTTATGGTATAAATTACCGAATGTTCATTGAAACGATATCAATTCTCTGCGAATAAACCGAAATTTAGTATATTTTCAGAAATGTAGATAGTTTGTGCATAGTTTTATCATATTTTAATAGATTTTCTGCATAAGCCATTTCTGTAAAAGAGGTACCAACCAAAAGATATTCATATCATATACAAAGAGCACACTTCAGCATTAATATTTCGAAGATTAAATCAATGAATGTTCCACTTATGTTCGTTTTTTCACTTAATCTAATTTCATTTTAGATTGAAATGTTCAAACCAAAAAAATTATGAAGTGGCAGTAGAAATAATCATAACTTAACAAAAATCGTGTACGAAGCGAAACATTGAAAGGATTTATTTGAAGAATTTACGACTCTCCACGTTCTCGAAAATGTCCCAGGAAGAATTGATGAACCTGAAGGCCAAAAGGAAAGGATTTTACATATATAACAGTACTGTGTTCTTCGGATCATAAAGCACAAGCTATTGATGTGGAATGCTTTCCAGTGTTGAAACTTAAGCCAAATACAATTAGTGAGGGTTTGTTCCAGAAGTCGCAGTTCTTTAACGTACCTTGGAACTGTACCTTAGCGATAATAGTTGGAAAAGAAATGTAGAAAATCGGTATTAATTACTAATTTGCAATAGAAAAGAGCATTTACGCTCATTTTTTGTTAATATTTTAAAAAACTCCCCGTTCAATCTCCTGAAAAATACCTCTAGTTGTCTGTTTGTTTACTAATTATACAACTTTTCTGTTTAATTCTAATATTTTTAGAAAATTCAATTATAATTCGTTAAACAAAGACATATTTTGTCTGAAGGGAATGAAACTATATGATTAGTCTTTAAATGTACGTATACAAAAATCTTAAATAATTTCATTGTTTTTCCAATAGTTTTATCAAAATTTTGTTTTGATATAAATTAAACTAGTCTGTTCAATTGCGATGAATACGCCAGAATCTATGCAAAACATCCTGGTGCACGCTTTCTAATGTTTTGCCTTTTCTTTTCATCGCAGCACGTTGGGTTGAATATTTACACCCATCTTATTTTGTCTTCAAATCAGATGCAAATGTTTCTTTTTATGTCAGCTGGAAGGTTTCTTTCTTGTTGTTGTACACCTACACTGTGCATTTAAACAAACCGGAAGAACCATCCATTGTACATAACTCGCTCGCAGCATAACGAAACTTTACGCTGTGTTTGGCACTACATTTTCCGTTACATGTGAAGCTTCTTATAGGTTTTTTACCCAAAGACATGCTTTTCTGCTCGTGAAAACCTACGCTTGTTCGCATCCGATGCCGACGTTCCGCAGCAAACATCCTTTTTTTTTGCGCAGTTTCGCCCACGCATACAATAAAAGTGCATTTTCCCGGCTTTTTTCTATCCGCTTCCGGCATCCGTGCATCGTGTCATTCGACTGATCACACTGTTCAACCATCCCCACCAGTGGTTTCCCAACGGAGAGCTCAAAAACTGTGCCGGAAAGAAACCGACAGAAATAAAGGACGACGCTGAGATGAACGGGATTGCTTTATCCTTTCCATTGTTTCCACATTTCCCAACGTGCGGTCGTCATTGCCAGCTCATTTTCATGTGATCTACGATAATCTCGGCCCAAGACGGAAACCTCGCCGCCCAGAAACGATACAGGCACGCCGGTTTTGCACACGACTTGCCGAGCCGTACGTCCTATACGTTCCCTCTGCCCGGTATCTTCCACCGCGCAACAAAACAACATTGTCACACATTCGACCGGAGCGAAATAGTGTGTGAACCGTTTTTAATTAAATCTTTCCGACTGCAAAATGAGCAATCCGGGGGATGGTTAAATCCTAAAAACACGAACACTCCATCCACCACATTCGGGTGGCTCGCGTGATGGCAAAGGAAACCCCCGGTGCCGACGAGGGAAAAAGTTGGTAACAATTTAATTAAGTTTAAGCAGGATTTAGACAGCGGTTGATGTGTGGTGGGAAGTGTGTAAATGTTGCTTTTTTGCGTTGCCCGCTATCTACAGCCTTCATTTTGTGTAAACCGTCTCAATCAAACGAATAGCCAACCGTTGAGTGACAATAAAAATAAACATTGATAGTAATACTACTGTCATATACTTTGATAATTCGATTTTTATTTCGTTTTTATTATTATGACCTAACCCAACTATTTTGATCAGCATTATTAACAGCATCAGTCAAAGGCACGACAAATTCCATCGTCCATTATAGTTCCTTCTAACGGTTTTACAATATTTGTCTCCAAAATCATAAGAGCGACTCGATTGCTGGGGATTACAGCCTTACTGACTACAATTTGTACTTGAAAAAAGGAAATTTTAATGAAAAACTCCTTATAAGAAAATTGATTACATCATCCAATTGCATACTTCTAGGCGTAGTTTGCCACTATAAAAACTAAGTACATCACTTATGAATCATTCATTTTCACGTACCTTTCGGAGTGAATTGCTAGATTGAAGCTAATCTGATGTGCTAGAGTTGATTGGAGACCAACTACTTCCTTGTACTTGGAAAATGGAAATTATAATGAAAAACTGCTTATAAGAAAAGAAAAATGCATACAGCTACCAACTTTTAAGCGAGGCTACTCAAAATAGGAACTAAATACATAACTTGTGAATCCTTTATTGATTGCACAACACTGACTAATGAATGAGATTATAGTAGTTATAGGGATTATAGGACTTGTTAAATAGGAGGGAGTATGTTTCCCTAAAAGATTTATTTGCAGCTAAAAATCTAAACAAAGAAAAGTTCTTTATTTCGTGATCTCGCTGATCATTAAGAACAGAAAAAATACTTAATTGTTGACAATTACTATTTGATCCTTAGCTATAGTCTTTAGTTATTTTCTTAGCATCATGAAGACTATACACAGACTTAGTTTCACAAATTTAATAAGCAGCCGTAATACCCTAGGTTTTAAAGAGCAGCTTTGAGAAGTGCCTACAAACAATACCTAAAACTACTTATTATTTAAAAATGAATCGCTTAAAAACTCCGGCTGACTTACCCCTTCTTCTGAGGAAATTAGTACCGTACTATACGTTATATGCCTGTTTGTATGCAAAACGCAATAAATTTTGCAAAGATTCCACGGCGCGGGTTTTCTGTGGACAAAAATTATTTGGTTATTCTTCTAGGGCCATCGAAATTAACTCAAATGTTACAGGATTAAGGGGTTCGGCGATAGTGCAAGCCGATTTAAAGGTGCCTCTGTTACTGGTTACAAGTAACTCAGCAGGAATCTCCGGAATTTGTAGGATCGTCAAACACCGTCAACTATGCCTTATCAGGTTGAATTTAGGGGAGACCCCTATAGAGTAGCTAAGTAATTCTAACAAGCAAATTGAAGTTCAGAATTAGGAATTAGGGCGTAAGTCCAATCTAGTAGCTGGTTCTCTCCAAAGTTTTCAAACTAAAAATTAAAAAATTAAATTGACAGTTTACAGTGCTCTGCAATTTTCCTCAAGGGGCCTTTTAATTCGAGTCTTTTACTGAGAAAACAAGATACTCATTATATGTAGATGATCAGGAGGCTTTACAAATTGGAGAAAATCCTGAAACCGATCAGGCGATTCACGATGACTTTCAAATTGTCAACTGCGACAAGCACTGCAATTGAGCTTGGATAGATTCGTATAATGTATATACATGATTCTTCTATTTAATAATTTCTTATTTTCTGGAAGGAAATATTAAGGTATCATTAAGAGAAGAAAAACATTAATATTTGATTATTTCTAGGACAGGGGACAGGACAAAATCGTTACAATTTATTCATTAGGCAGTTTATTCTATTACGAGCGAAATACTTCTAGCATTTGTGATTGATTCCTAACATCCCTTCAATGGGGATAACTGTAACTTGATTACGTTGTAACTAAGCGAATATTTGCATCAATAGCAAAAGAGATTTAACATAATTTTGTGTATCTTCTATTCATCACCGTTATAAACACTAAATTGTCAGTAATTAATCAAATACTCGACAAAAAGTAGTTAAACTTTTTTCAACTTAAACTTTAAACTTCAACGGCAAAAGAAAATACAAAACATTCCAACGAACAAACCAACACGGGTAATACAGCTGCCCTCTCTGAGCAGCAAAATTATGACAAAGAAATTAATCATCCCAACGTACAAACGGCACCATCGTCAACGACAACCGGTTACCAAAATCGAATAAACATCAGCAATACATTTCGAACACGATCCGATTCCTTGCATCCATTTCGACGAGTTACAAGCGTCCAGGGATCGGCGTGACCGGTCACTTGCTGTAACGAAATTGCGCTTATTGCTGTTTCGATGAACGCGTGTGGGTGTGAGTGTGTGCGCTGGTTTATTTATTCCAACTTCTACCGCATCATTTTTGCACTCACCAACCGAACCGATGCTCAAAATTGATCAAAATTTATTTGTCAAAATGAAATAAATTATTTGTTTATACCACCTTCCGTTTGTGGGTGTGTGTGTGTGTGTTTGTTTTTTTTAGCGTTCCATTTTATTTTCCATTTTTGTTCGGTTCACTTTTCAGACGGAAAGTGTGATGAGATGTGGGGTAACCTAACCGGGTTGCGTTATGCTTTGGGCATCCAGAAATTAATTAATGACCGTCACACTTTCTGAACCTGGAACGGCAATTTGTATCTATTTTTCACACATTACAAATTGTTGCGCCCGATATATTGGTGAGGTTTTTTATGTTTTGTTTAATTTCCTCAACCACACATTCAACGCTATGTATGTGCCGGGCTGGTTAGTGCAAAGGGGTATAACATGGCCAGAAACCAAGCCTTGTTACCAGGTAACTACACCGTTTCAATTTTTGAATGATGATTTAATTTTCCAAGAATGTGTGAAAGCTAATAATTCGCGTAAATTCTTCTCTACCTTTTAATGCTGGAACAGTTTCGAACAAATTTCGATTTATATGGTTTTAATAAGGGGTTACCAATGTGGTGTTCATTACTCTCAACAAAACTAAATATGATATGCGAGTACGGATAATTAAAGAACGTTTTCTAACACTGCTAAACTAACTGTGTTATTCACTGACAACAATAAAGCTATCAATAAATAATGAGCTTCGAAATAGTAAGTAAATTTAGAGCGGCAAATTGCATAATTTTAGGCGTTTAATTATAGGCAAGTAAATTTCAGTTCGTGATGTAAGTCTGATTGAACCTAAAGTTAGGCAATCAAAGATCAATGTCATTCAGAAGTTTGATTTCCAGGCCGGAAAAGGGAACCGAGCAGGTATAAAAGGAGTTATCGAAAATAAAAATATATCGTAAATATTTTAAAACTAAATCTATGTTTTAAATTCTTCCACCGATAAAAAATATCACAAACAAATGTAGAAAATACATCAAAAATTTTAAATAATATATACGTTAGTTTTATAAACATCAAATAAGTACTCAACAGGCAAGACAAACTACTGACAAGCTTCATAATCTTCATCTCAAACTATTTTCCTTCTCTGCTCTCAAACCTTTCGCTCCCGAATTCGTGAATGTATTTCTGTATTATGACATAA
Source organism: Anopheles minimus (assembly GCA_000349025.1). Lineage (NCBI taxonomy): Eukaryota > Metazoa > Arthropoda > Insecta > Diptera > Culicidae > Anopheles > Anopheles minimus. Next base: position 12,062,100 of record KB664054.1, read on the forward strand.
TCTGCTCACAAGACCTGCAAAACGCAGCCAATAGCTCGTGAAAACATAAACGAAAATCAAACTATCCACCAACCGGGCCGGACACCGGATAACATGCAAAAAGAAAACGGCAATCAAGGAAAAACCTCCTGGCAGTGGACAGGGTACACTTGTTACCATGTAATCTTCATAAAGTTTTATGCTTCCGTCCCGATGGGAGGGCCTTGTGGTTGGTTACCGGAAATGTACGGGAAATTGGACCGGACCGGGTGGAACTGCAGGAAGCGGGAGAAGAAAACAACCCCGAAGAAAACCACTCTAGTTAAAGCCAATGGCCAGTGGAGTCACGAGATGCTTTCCTTTCTTTTTCCTCCTGTTGGAAGTATTCATTCTCATTTTGTTGCGTTAGTACAGCATCTTGATATATCTATGCGAGGCATAATATTTTTCTATTTATAATTTTACATTTTCTTTTACAAATACAAAGTTCCAAACTATTTCTCGCGAAGGAAGCAAATTAATCAAATAGTTTTGTATCGCAGATAGCATAGTGATTTATTTCGTCTTGCGTTTAGCATTCATTCAGGCGTTTTGATATGCAAAATTCATTCTTTGCCAGCTTCATCATCACAGTATACAATCATCATAACACATCAAATGAGTTTTAAACGTATAAAGTAATTAACGAAAAAGAACAATTTATTTAAATAGAAAACATATCATAAATATTAAATTCATAATATAAAGTTCAAAACTGTTGCCACAATCATTCACCATGTTCATGGTTCTCATTTTTCATCACTTTTATCCAATTTCAGAATTGAAAACTTCCCTTCTGTACGCCAACCAAAACCATCCAGCGAGTGTCAATGTGCAGAAATGATTTGAATATTTCAATTGCATATTTCGCTCCCCGGGTTCTGTTGGTATCGTTGGTGTCAAGCATGCTTTCTTCTGCAGGAAGATGCTCACACCGTGCGCTGGACCGAAAATCTAACGCAACACTCATTCAACTCTCTCGCCCCAATCCAGCCGCATTTAACCCAACAGAAACTGGACACAAAAATATTCGTTTCCAAAATATAAAATAAAAACCACTGATTTATAAGCTCGCACTTGGCCCACGCTGGATGGGCGGGTTGGCTGGCATAGAACTGGCACACCCGAAAAACGCCGAATGATGGAAGCGAAAGGATTAGTTTTGATATTCGTCGTCACTTCATGACGGACGGGCTGACTCGTAAGACTCGGTGTGCAGTGGCCGTTGATGAATTTTAGCTTCCAGCTTGCCGGCGCTCAGAGTGCAACTGTTCAACTGGGTTGGGCTAGGACGCCGGTGAGGCTGCCCAAAACGAAACTAATTTCTGCTGCAGACTGCCTGCTGTTTGGTTTTGCGATGGGGTTGTTTTTTTTCTAGATACTCCGCTTCTCATGGAGTTTTTTTTAATCTATACCTCCATCCATCCATACCAGCTTGCTACAGTGATTTCGTAAACACGTTGCAAATCCATTTTAAAACTGAATGTAATAGGTACAGTTCCAAAATATTTGACATCTGTTTGATGTTGACTTGTTTTTGCAGGGGTTTCCTGTATAGTTGTTTTATATCTTTGGCAATGGAGAACAAATCTGGATTATTTGATAACTATTTTTAATTGAAAACAGTAAAAACGAACGGACAGGCTTAAAAGAGTATCTATTCATCCGTTGATAGCTAGTGAACAGGCCATCGATTATTGCTATCAGTTTTTATATTATTATATTTTAAATTCAATTATTACTATCAGTTTTTAATATTTTGCTCAATATTAAACTATTAACAATTATCATTATATCGAGTGTGATTGAAGATGGAGCGGCGCGGTGTCCGAGGAGATAGCAGCGCCGGTCTCATACGGCAGGACCGGGAATCGAATCTCAATCGGGTCATAATAGAGCTATAGGTTGTAGAGCTATAGAAGAAGAAGAACAAGCTTCTACGGCCGTTTAAATTCAGCGAAAGAAACATGTTTTTTCGATCGGGAATTGTGGTAATCACCAAGGTCACCAAATGCAGACATTTATCGCTCGTCTTTAAACTTTCTGAATTGATATACATAACTTACCCACAGAACAATAAATGGATGTTGTAAATAGATGTCTTGTAAATTGAAGATAACAAATTATTCAAATAAATAAGAAAGTATTTATTACTGAATGGTCAGGATGTTCTGAGACTGATGAGATGGAATTAAATACAAACGACGATGGCATTCAAATTATTCAAAGAGTATTTAAAGTCACTCTAGGCGGCCATTCCATCCCCTTTAATGATCGTTTTTGAGTTTTTAAGATTAAGGAGATAAAACGCTCGTTTGAATGACATCTAAACTTGGATGTAATTAATTCGAAATGAGTGCACAACTCCGGCGTACAGAACAGGTCTTTTCTATGGTGTATAGCTGCGACGTATTAATTTCACGATTTTAACAATCTGCTACGATCTTTCCTAAAGTATAAAGTGATAAGACCCTCCTAGTCCAAAGCAATTTGAAATACAGGAAGATCTCTTCTTGTTCCGAGTCTCGATCTGCCGTGACAGGCTCAAATGTAGCCTTCCTTATAGTCACTCAGTGGAGGACCAAGTTCCTTGGAGACCCCAGATGAAATGATGGTAGCAATCTCGTCAGTAGACAGACCTACCACATAGACCACGTGAGATCTGATGACAGAAATCTTAGAGTAAGAGGTAGTGGCGGATTTAGTCCTGTGGAGGCTCTAAGTGGAATTAAAGTTTAGAGTCCAACGATAGAAGCCACATCTCACCAGCCAGGACCATTCAAACCCTAAAAAGAAGAATATCTTCAATGGAGATGCCCTCCGCTATGGAAGGGAGTCCCGGATGTCCTGTTTTACTTGGTGAATCGATGATGGCGTCATCCAATGCTTTACGCCACACCTTGAAGCCTTAGGCTCACGCCTACTCTGCCTAGCGTAAGATCCGCCACTGCTGAGATTGAGTATGGATTTCCACGAGACGTCAGCGAACTGCAGAGCTCCAAATGAAGAACATGTAGAATTGTGGTTTCCTAACTTTTTGTTAAAGGAGCCCCTTTATATCTATGATAACTTCAGCGATAAAATCGGTACTGAAAAGCCGGTGGCAAGAGGTTTACACGACTTTCCGGAGTAAACGTGGTGATTTCGGAATTTTATCGACGAAGTGATTTTCATCTACCACTTGTTACTACCTCAATTCTTCTTCCTCTCTCCATGCATTTCTGGGAAACATCAAACTTCGATTTGAGAGCATTTTTGGGGATCTTTAAACCTATTTTTTATTTTTAAAATAAATCCAGTAACCATAAACACGCTTATAAACTTTTTTGTGGAGCGGGTTTATTTATTATTTATTTATTTATTATTTATTGATAAAATTGTCTGCTAATGCTGCACAATTTGCTTAAAACTAACTTAGATTAATGCCGGAGGGAAAGGGGATTAAGGAAGGTCAGTTGAAGGGGAGGATGAGGAATGGAGACGGGCACGGAAGGCAGTCAAGGATAGGGAGAAATCAAAAAGGTCTGAAGAGGAGTTGAAGGCGCGAAGAGCTCGTTGCAGAGG
>KB664054.1:12068221-12136044 GCA_000349025.1 Anopheles minimus
CGAAAGAACCGCATTAGGAGCGCTCCTGCGATCCGTAAACTCTTTGAAAACCGTACCAACCGGCCAGGTGGAACGGGACAAAGCCATCTCTTTGAACTCCAGCGACATACCGACTTTAAAGGACGAAAAAGTCAGCGTGTTGGGATCTTTGCCAGCGGGCACCAGTTTCGATATGGTGACATCATCAATGCCTGTTTGCGCTTTCACAAAGTCCTTCACTTCATCCGTAGTGGCCAAAGGACGGCAGCGCGATAGATATAGCCAAAACTTTGGCAAATCGGGCGGCAGCAACAAAGCGGCTTGAGATGGAGATGAGATCGGTGCGGTACCAGTCAGCAGCGGGATGGCGAGAGTGTCGGAAGGAGGGGAGCGGTCCACAAGGCGGCGCTTCGCTGGGTTATTTAGTTCGGGCGCCGGAGTTGCATACCTTTAGGATTTTTTATTCTGGTTGGTTACTAAAAACGCTCAACAGCCACATTAAGTGTTTTGTTATAACAAAATTGAATTACATTAACTTTACAAGAGCGAACCAAGTTCTCTTTTCTAATTGAATCGTTTATCCTCTCTAATACCACTAAACGTCAGCCTCGGGTGTTTAGTGATGCTTCAGTCGGCGTCATCGTGTAACCATAGTTTCGCTGATGCGAACCCATTACAGTTTCCCTTCCCAACCTTATCGCCCGTCCTGTCCGAGGCATCCGTAACATCTTCATCTCGTCAACGATGTTTGACATGGAACGAGATAAGTGGAGAATAGAAGCCATGAAACAAATCGCTTCCATCGATAAACCACGTTTATGATCGTGATTAAGCACCCGGAAATGTGGTCGCGATGGATAGTGAAGAAAAAAAAACAAGATGAAAGAACGAAATACCCTGGAAAGGGAACCGATGCGCCTGAATGTAGATGCTTTTGTTACCACCGCTAGACAATGGAATTGTGTTAATGCACTTGGGATGCTTTATTTTGTTTTTGGATTCTTTTTTCTTCTTCCATTCTGCAATATTCGTCTAAGCTGAAGGACATACTTTTCTCTATGCGCTTTTATCTACAAGTTCTATTGCTTTCCCGTTCACTGCACACACTTCCCCCCTCTTTTCTTACATGGGATACAACATTCCAAACAAAGATTTGCTGATGCCAATAGATTACAGCAACATTTAACAAACGCTTTAATCCTTCCACGATAGTAATCGGACCCATTAATCATCGTTTTTCGATCTAGCCTAGCGAACAATTAGGCGCAACTCGACTTTACATGCCTACTGTGACCTTGGGTGGATTATGACTCATCATCAACTACGGGCGACATCATCATCATCATCATCGCCGTCGCCATTTTCCAGCGCTGTACGGTAGCCACCGGTACGCTCATGTTGCATCAAGTGCGCTAAGCCTCGTACATTTGGCCCGTTTTATCGCCCGCATGTATGCAATGTTTGCAATGATCCAGAGAACCCCATTACCGTCCCGTTTAGGGCCACGGTTTTTGTAATGGTCGCTCCACATAGAGCGCGTGCACGGGTGTGTATCGATGGTTGGGCACGTTCCTGGCATTTACACCCGTTTCCGGCAGCAAGAGCAATAGCAGTTGCACGCGTTAGCTACACGTTCCTTCGAATATCACTTTACCATAATTTTACCTCAAACGTGAACCGTTTTCGGTGCCTGTACGGCGGAATGGTGCGGTACTACGGGGATGGGGTGCAGTTTACATCATCTAAACAAAACATTAGACATTACGTGGTTTTGTACCCGGAGTGCACGGAGCACCGTGGCAGAAAGGATCGGTTTTTCGGAGGCTTGGTGGCTCGGTGGTGCCGGCCGTAGCACACGGCACCACTAACTACGTTTTTCGCAATCGCACGGCAATCGGAGTTGAATGTCAGTGTTGCTTCTCCTTTCGTACGCGTTCCGCCTGCGCCACTGGAGGTATCTCTGTGGAACTCTCGTATGCATCCAAACCACCGTGCGCCGGTAGGAACGCGTTAATTAATGTTTTAGGGTTAAAATGTGTACCATTCACGATGCAAATTTATATTCTCCACCCACACCCAACCTCCTCACATATGCCACACGTGCAACGGCATGAGTGTATGCCCCATGGCTTACCATTTTATTGGCTGGTATGCCATTACATTGCCCACCCATACCCACGTACACAGCCCAAAACTGCATGGCCAAGGTCTTGGTACGTTCCCGCATTCTGCCAACAGGTCTTCCCAGTTGGATTGGATTCCCGTTCACCCGTAAAACCATTTCCTTCAACTGCCTGCGATCCAGCGCGAACCCAGTTGGAAAGTTCAAGATTTTTCACCCCAACCGCTCCGACCCGCTGCGGAGTTCCTCACCACAGGGTGTACTTTAATCTTTCCGAAATCGCCCATTTGCCTGGTCGTTGCAGCCCTGGCTGCAGGTGCATCAGTGTTGGTAGGTAAACTTTCCACTCGAATTACCTGCAAACGAGTCGGTAGTAAATAATCCGAACTCTTCCTCCGGTGGTACTCCGGTGGGAGTCGGCATTTGCTGCCTTCTAGCGCACCCCCTCACCGTACGGTGTCTATTAACGCACATTGCGGCACGTTCGCCAACATTTACCTTCGGAAGGTTCGTGGCACGCGCCCTCCCCATTCCACTTCACAACGGTGGAGGTGCACACGAATCGAACTCGTAACTCAACTCACCCAACTCCTCGAGAACTTTAAAACCAGCGTGACCTTGCGCGAGTGTCTGTGTGGGTGTAGGCGCTTCAAACCCGAAAAGCGCCGGACGGGAGTAACAAGCTTAATCAACACCACGTCGAACGTCAGCGTGCCGAGCGGCCATTACTGTACGCCATTACGGTCCACCACAACGGGCCAATTTCGGAATGCGGCGAAGGGGAGCGGGCAAACAATGCGCTGAAACGGCCAGCCCGAAGGTCGGAACGAGGTTGAATGATCTTTCGGGGTTGAAGAGTCAACACAATCCTGCTAAGAGCATCCCAAGCGCTAACCCAAGAAGAGTGGCCACATTGTGCCTACAATACGATAATGTCCTCCTGCCAGCCGCTGGTGGATGATAGGATGAGTGCACCAACCCACACATGTCGCCACAGTCGGATTGCCCGGAAAGGTGAGGTTTTTTGTTCAATTTTACGCTACTCCTGCCCAGGACAACGGGACACAACAGCGAAAAGTTGGATAAGCAGCGCAGGATAGAGAGCGATATATTTAGAATGATAGAGAAGAGTACGAAGAGCAACAACGAAAAGAAGGAAACATGAAAACTACCCATCAAACGATAAGGACGATGATGGTACTTCACGGATCTTCCCCATCTCGGATGGTGAACGAAGAGAATTCGGCAAAATGGGTTGGACGTGGATTGTGGGTTGGAACGGGAATAAAACATAAACCAAAGGAAAACAACATTCCTTGACTCAATCAACCTAATTCACTTCGGTATCATCGGTGCCGGTCCGAAGTTGAAAAAGGAAATAAGGTAAAAGAGCACACACACACACACACACAAACACATACCCGAAACTAAACGAAGCAAATCGAATCTAGGTTTGAAAGTGTAGGAAACATTTTTCCACACCCAAAAAGCCCCAAACGGACCTTTTTCCCCCGTGCACCGTCAGAAAGATCAGTGCGGCTCACAATCTGGTGCGGCTTACGGCTTCCCCGTGCGATTTTTATCAATCAATATCTTGGAGACGACAAACGCACACTCGCAAGTGACGCGCCGAGGCACGTGCTGGCTGGCTGGGAGAGAAAGAAGAACAAAAAAAAACCTTCCCCGTGCACGTCAAACGGTAGCTTTAACGTGTGTACCGAGAAACTTTGGTCTAGAATTTGGATTCATTTTATTATGTGAATGTGTATGTGTGTGTGTGTGTGTTTTTTTTTGTGAGTCGAAGAGGTAGGATAGGTCGTTCCGGTTCTCCACACCATCCAATACCATTTCCACCTGATGGCAATATTCCGGTTCAACACTCATTCGCATTAAACCGGAAAGCAACGGGGCACGATGGGATGTATGGTGGACATTAAATTGTACTACCGTACTAATCTACTTAACACAAAGCGCCAAAACGTATGGTATCTGCATGACAAAAATATTATGTTTATTTGTATTTAAACTTATTGTCAGGTTGAACTATGCTACCAATCTCTTTAAAATGAATAAGGTATGCAATCTGCAAGCCGAAATTATTTATTTCTTTTACCTTTCTCTTTTCAAGCTGTACTGCGTTGCCATACTCCTTAAAACAACACGCCAAAAGGTATGCAATCTTCATGGCAAAACAATATTTTTATTTAATATTTTTCTTCGTGTCATTCTGAGCTGCAATACCAATTACTACAAAGCGCCAAAATGTATGCAATAATCATGTCAATTTTAGTTGTTTTTCAGATCTTATTATTTTCCGGATATTTAAATGGGTGAAAAGGTAATTCATCAATCGTGATATGACCGATTTCGTGAGTATAGTATTGTATTAATAAATATAATTCATAGGTAAAAAATCACACACTTTTTATGTTGCTCAATTGGTCCTGATGTCATTTCGTGCATAAAATAAACTAGTTTTACCCATAAAATTGTTCACAATTAAAATGAGTCACTTGAATTTTAGGCCGATTATTGATTAGAAAGTGTTGTAGTTTTTCTTCATTATTATAGTAAATTGTTTCTGTATTTAATTATATAGACGAGTCCGAAAAAAGCAAGACATGTTTTAACATTACATAATATTTAGTATGTAGTACCTTGATGTTGTGTCCGTTTTGATTTTTTTGTAAAAGAGTAATTCGCCAACTAAAAGTGCCTAATTGATCGCAAAAGTCACTCGTGGCATACAATTCAAGGTGACCCATTTTAGCTGAGGGCAATAGAATATTATTGGACGCCATCGCGTGACATCTAAAACACACACTTCTAAAAGAAATAATACGATTTGACAAAAAAAAACTACTTCAATTAAAATATTAACCTATCTGGCTAGATAATTGTAGTCTCTATTACGCCTTGATTCATGCAACTTGCATGACAAAATATGTTTTTTCCATCTTACACATCCAAATGCACTTCTTTAGCACATTTTTTAATCACGTACGCGTTTATCGCAATCCATTTAAAAAAATATTTTTTTAATTTGATTTGTTCCACGCATCTCTCACCGTACGGCATCGGTGGAATCAGATAATGTGACGAGCACCGTGCTTCCATTTCCTTCGCCTGCGTACGGCTGTACGTGGGAGTTTTCCCTGTTTTTCCCCCTATTGGCAAAATTTATCGTACCGAAGGGCAGGAAGGACAAAACGCTTGTGTGTCAAGGGGTGCACGATGGGGGAAAATGAAAAGCAGATGAAGTGAAATGAAATGCCGGCACACGGGAAAAGCCACCCGGGGTATCAGGGTGTGTCAAACAAACGGGGGCTGTCGTGCTCCCTGGTGGATGAAGCAGGTGGGGATGCGAGAAAAAAAGAAAGAGGACAGATAAAGGCATAAGAATAGATGAAGATGTTTTGCCAAAAAATGGAGTTTGTCACCTACGGTAGCAAAATGGGCAAATTTTCCATACCCAAAAGGAAATGAAAAAAAGAAACAGCAACAATACAGCAAACACATGTTTGTAGGTTTGTCTGCATATGTATTTACGTTTTGGGAAGGGTGTTTTGGTTGTCTTTTTCTTCGCGACACCTTCATCCATTTTCCATCATGATTTTCTTACTCTGTCCCGCTCCTTGCAGAGGTCGCTCCCCTTTTCCTTACCTTTCACGGTCGATGTCTCGAGCTGCTCCTTGTTCAATTTTCTTTTGCCATCACCCTTACCGCACTCTTTCCATGCGTTTTTCTTGCGATCACAATCGGGTAAGAAACGGTGAAAAACACTTTTCCCTCCATATCCTTATCAATTCCTTTAATCTTCTTAATTTGATTACACCGGCGTCGGTTTGCCCTTCGGGGTTAAAAGCTAGGGGTTTTCCGGCCGACAGGGCAGGAAACCGGCGCAGGTACTAACGATGGTGAAATGAAGGGGAAAAAGCGTGTCGAAGCGTGTCGAAACGTTTCTCGGGGTTGGGCCGAAGACAACAACGACAAAAAAATACCGACACCTACCCACCGGAAGTCACCAGATAAAGCGGGGGCGTACTAGGGAGCGGACAGGGAAGCATTTCTTTTGGCACCGTACCGAACAGGTTTACAGATATCCGGTTCTCAACGGCAGTGATATGAATGGGAAGAAAAAAAGGAAAAACCCTAGACATTGCCTGCCGCCGCCATTACAATCGAACCCAATCATACGCCCTTCACACGGCGTATCCGTCGCCGGCGTGTGACTCACCGACGCCAGTGCGGCGCGGTACCGTGACATGATCTTTGATGACTTTATTCGACGTTGACGAAAATCAAATTGGGGTTTCCGTGTTAGCGATGGGAGGCTACGCCACTAAGCCGTGGTGCGTCGTAAAGCTGGTTAGAACGGGAATTTTATGGATCAGCGACAAAGTTCTCGCTAGACCGTAAAAACAGAACTACTTTAACTTCAGCTTCCCTTATCCGGTTTTGGTAGTTTAGGGGTTGTCACTAAAACAAAAAAAAACCCTTCTTGTCGTTCTGCTCAAGAAGATGCAACGACACAACGTGCCGACGTAAAATGCGTCCAGTTAAGATCGAATCGTTTTACGATAGCCATTTGCAGTGGCTCTTAACCTCCATGCTCCCGCACAATCACAAACACACACACATGGAAAACAATTGGGGGGTATGAACATACGCATTGGGGTAATTCGCTCCTCATTCAAGGATTCCCTTCCCTATCCCTCCGGAGACGTATCAATCAAGTCAAGTTCCCATCCGGGCAGGTAATATTTTATTCATGATGATATTTCTATCTTCCACACATCGACGCGTGTCAAAAAAAACGACCCACACCAGGAACGAACGAGAAGAAAAAAAAAGAAATCCTACACGGCACGCGCGTTAAGTGGTTTCCGCCGTTGTAATGCTGTTTGTATAATCTTCGCAATGAGGTGTATGATAAATAGACTGCCAAACACGCGTAACGGACATCCGATGTGCTTCCGGTTGCCGCCTTTTAGGCGCTTCGCATGCAAAAAACGGTTCTTCCTCCAATGTGGACGAACATTTGTGTGTGTGTTTGTGTGCTTCGTCGGTTTGTCACGATAGGAAGGAATCATATAAATATGTGCAATCGCATTATTGAGGTTATGTCAGGAAGTGGGAAACATCATTACATCACAATCACCGCTGTCAGCGGCACGATGATGGTTGAGTTGCCTACGAAAAAAAAAAGAATGGAATCCCCGAGCAGTGTGTGTTGTGCGTGATTTTATTCATTTTTCCCCTCACACAGCGGCACAAGGTCCTTTTCCCAATAAAGCCTCTAATGCTTTGCCAGTTGCAGAGATGAAGGGGTTTTATCAGCTTGTTTTGAAGTGTAAAAAGGGCACACGGTTGGGAAAGTAGCAGCGAACGAAGCGCACAGCATTTCGGTGAGTGAAATCTGCCCGCACTGCATGCCGGCGCTATGTTTAGATGCTCACGTTCTCCATTCGTCTTCGGAAACCTTCCCTCGATGACAATTGGGCTTATGATGAATAAAAGATGTATGGAAGGAAAACAAAAAAACGCACCTACACCCATGCCCGCTCCTGAGCAGGTGAACGGATGACGGATATATCCGTTTGAAGAAGTGCCGCACAAGAACACGGGAGGACCTCCGACGGCACAATCACAATATGTCTTCGCCTTTTCACCTCCGTAACAAATTGGATATATTTGATGACAAATTACGCTCGGATTTCTGCCGACTTTCGAGCTAACTAGTGGGTGAGATTTGAGCTGGCGGTATCGTCGGGTGGCGAAGATTGTCAAACGAGTCGACGTATGCATCACGCTGTGCTGGGGGTACTTTTTCATCCTTGTTACCCAACTAGTGCTGGGTTATTTAATTCTGGCTCAACTGAGACACGATATTAGGTGAAATATGTGTAAATATGTGTAAATGTAGTATTGAAGAAGGGCCTATAATTTTATACCTAAACTGGTGACCTACGTCAATTACAAAAAATACTTCTTAGATATCTCTAAATATCGAATTATATTTACGAATTAGGTATAATATTTCTAAGCCTACATTCATTTATAAAGTAACGCTCCTAGAGTTGTTCTAGCATAATTATTTGTTACAAGGAGTGAGCGAGAGTTCAACTTCTTATTACGTAACCCACAATAAAATGCGCCTAAGACTCACGATTTATTCATAAGTATTAGAAAACGAACTGAGTTTTGCGATATGTCGTTGAAATAGCCTACCACCCTGAGGAATCGACTATTCATTGTGTGCTATAACAATTCTCTAGTGCATTGATAAAATAGTACATTCGGAGCGCCACATTCGAGTGAGGATATCGTAAAGTACTTTGTTTTCACTATTTACAAATCCAGTGCAACAACTGCTTTACGATCTTGACCTGCTGAGGGAGTCCTCTAAAACGCTCATGGAAGATCGCCTTCATCTGTTAAACCAAAATTCCGGCCTGCATGGCGGAAGCATCAACGCCATTGCACCACCTCAGGTTGGGCCTATCACACCTCTTCTATCCTCTGTTTTCTATGTGGACGGCCTAAAAAGACTTTACGAGTTGGACCCATTAGAATGATATGATCGGTGGCCGATCACCTCTTAGGAAGCTTTAGGCGGAAGGAAAAGCTGGGGCCCAAACATCAGTAGCTAGACTTTTGATGTGATCAGACCTCTAAATTGATGGAGGAAGCTGGGCAAGTTTAAAGGAGGATGGAGAGCAAGTTACGGGGCACTCAGAGTATTCAGTTCCTTAGAACCAGAGCACCTGATTGCTTTTGATTACTGTTCTACGGGATGACGGAGCACTAGGCCTACACAACACCCATGAGCAGATCCCCTACTGGACATGATCAGCCCTCCGTAGTATGGCGAGTCTAATTCGTTTCACGGCATTGAGAGCATCTCTTCACTTATAGAGAACATCATTATAGCGGCTCGTTCATAGTCCTTCTATACATGCAATTCAAAAATACTTCGGGAAATTTTCCTCTGGAAAGGGCCCAAGAAAATTGCGCAACTTTGGACAGATTCCAGAACTTAGAGGCGTCTTTAAGTACTAAAACCCATCTCCGGTCGTCACAACAGATGGTTTGAATAGCGAAATAGCTCTCTGCGTGCCAAAAATACCCAATCCTGATTAATTTCTTACGCACAAACTTTTTTTCTTTTCTATTCTCTATGTTTTCTTGTTTTCTATATTTTATTATTATTCTACCCTATATGCTAACTTTCTCAAATTCCCTAACCACTACTACGAAGAGGAATACAATACTATCTAGCAATCATTCGTGCTAAATCCTTTCCTACATTTCATACCCTACCTTATAATTGCAGGCACTATAATAAGTAACAAAACCAAGGAACTGGTTTGAATCGGAAAACCAAATGTTCTAAAGATTAAAGAAATACTCAAGGAGAAAAGTCTTTGTTGCAATATGTAATAAATGAATGATCTACGATAGCTTAGAAAAATAGAAGTTTATTATACCTTCTATGTCATCCTGTTTGCATAACTTGAGGCCATGTGTAACATACTTCATGATAATCCATTTAAGAAACCCACTTATCTGGGATATTATTTGGCACTGCTTATTTTCCTCTTCAGGCCGATTGATTTAAACTGTTTAATCTTTAAACTTCCAATCTCTACTGGACTTCACAAAACTGCACATGACTTTACCGCGTCTTGCAGGTTAGTATCGTAGGTTCAATCGATTACCATGAGTTATCTTGAACTGTTGGCATCACAATTAGACGTAGCAGACCTCCACATTATCAAAGCCAGCGGGAAGGAAGTATAGACACACTCTTAAATATATATTACACCACCAGTTTCGTTTGGCCCACCACCAAGTATAAGAGAAACGGCCACAAACTAGCAAAACACTCGAGAAGATCTTGTGAGAAAAAAAACCCCACACCACCCGAGACCCACCCGGTCCTACACCAGCAAACGCTCTGAAAATCGACTTCAAAAGAGCGCCAATATTTACCCACCCAGGGCAAGCCAATCTGAGGCCACGTTTGGGAAGAAATCGGCGAAAGCGGACGTCCGGGGAGGTACATGAGGCAGAAAGGCAAACTCAAGTAAGAGAGGGGAAACTCAGTTTCCCAGTTTGCAGCAGCAATAAGTCGCCGTAGATAAATCGAACCCTCTTGAATTTATTGCTTTGTCGAGATGCGGTACCGGTAAGGGCGTCTCGGATGGTTTCGCTTTAAAAACGTTTCCTTCCGCTCCTCCCCCCCTCCCTCCAGCAGGTTGGGAGGAAATGAGTGCGTCAAATGCATTTAATTAAAACGAATAGGAACACATTCGTACGAAACGGTTCCAGAGTCAAGTTGTGTGTGTTTTTTTCTCTTTATTTACTTCTTTCTATTTTATTTTGTTTTCTTCAGCCAATGTTTTACTGCACATTGCAACAATCAGTAATGAAGCGCCTGAAGGTAGGCAAAAGGCACCCACAAACGAGTCTGCTCGGGTGAGTGCTCGGTAGCCTCGAGCGAGCTCTAAAGCATCTAATGGAAAAATAGATGTATTCAGTCCATGAAACAGAAGCGCCCCCAAAACTATCTCTTCTGTGTGAGTGCGTGTGTGTGTGTGCTTCTCTTTAGGAAAAACTTGCCCTTTTCCTAAGGAAAGTGTCGAAAAAAGTGCTCTGCCCATGGATTGGGAGTAAACTAAAATGACACAAAAAGTGTAGTGCTGGCTCTGTATGGGTATTCTTTGTGTGTATGTGTTTGTTTGTGTGTGTAGATATAAAACATCTCCAACCTTTCGCTTTTCCCTTCCTCGCCACGGTTTACCGGAACTAGGTACGACCAAACTGTAATGTCGCAATCCTAAATTACTCACAAGACTTGCCTGCTGCACTCTTTGCCGGGTAGCACGAGCATCACCCTCTGCAGAGAAATATGTACGTTTGTGTGTGTATGGTTGAAAAACCGCTTCAAGTGCATCGTGCAGGAGAAAGTTTGCTTGACTTACACAAAACTCTATCAAAGTTGCTTTTTGTACCCCCCCCCCCCTCCCTCCCCTGATGCATTTTACCGCCTCGTTGCTGCAATCCACCATCCCTTGCTTTGCAGTACAATCCGTCCGATTGATTGGTACGCGCGTAAGCTCCGGTGAAGCAAATAACGAATCATAAATTAATTAACAGCAAACTACTATTTTACAAACAACGTGCGCGCCTAAAGGTAGGCAACACTGTACACATACAGGCCGCAACTACGCAGTTGACGCCGGCTCATAGCAAACTTTGTCGCCAAGAACACCCCCAACAGTGTCTTAAACTAATTTGTTTAAGCGTTCCCTCGAGAGCGAGGACACCAGGAGCAGAGAGAAAAAATCGAAAGAACACGAACAAACCAAAAATAGCTTCATACAGATGGGAAGAAGAAAAAACACACACCAAGCTCCATTTCGTGCTTGCCACCCTCGGGAATTTTTGCGTTCGCTTCTTGCTTCATCCCAAACTTTCATTTTAACCATCTTGCATCCACCTAGGTTTCTTCCTTTCCTCCGCCCCCCCCCCCCCCCAAAATGCCACCCTCCTTTAAAATTGTGCCACAACCCCTAACGCTTTTAACAGAAGGGAAATGCAGAGGAAAACTGTTTTTACTAGACCGAGAAGCAGAAAAAAATTGGAAGAAAAACCCCGCTAAGCATCGCTACCTAAGATGCTGCTCGCCAGTCGGCCGGCTTTGGGGTTGTTAAGTTTCTGTTGATCAAGCGCAACCTTCCTACCCTTCCCGCGCTCTTGCACCACCCAGGGTGGAGGCACAAATAGTCAAACGCTACCCGACGGACCCGTGCACAGTGCAAAACTTCAACCAAAGCCTCATTAGGAAAATTATTCTCCATCCCGTATCAAATAAACCACCAGCACTAGCGATGGTAATCGGGAGGGGGATGAACCTAGAGCGAGGCGAGGGGGTAAAAAACTGCAATGAACTGCCCTTAATAATCCAGCAGGCTCGAAGCGATTGAAAATTGGAATGTTGTTTTTTTATTTGTTCGTTGCATCTTCTTCAGTTTTTATTTTCGCGAGTAACAAAATTTACAACTTTCTACAATGCGCCTGACTGTATGCAATTTTTTCCGCCCTCAAACAACATTTTGTTTCTTTTTTTGTTTTCCGTTTGTTGAATTTACATCTCTTCCTCCCCAACACGCTCCGCTAAATATCTTCATTTGGGGTTCTTTCATCAAACACTGCAACAGTTTACAGTTCATCGTGCCTGGTCCAATTACGGCAGGGGGCGAAAAAAATTGAAAACTCCTATATTCAATCCGTGCGAGATCGGTACAATTTTTGTCCGATGTAGGATTAGTTGACAAGCTGCAAACCATATTCGTAACGTTCGAAGTCGTCCATGCTGGTAAGCAACTACCCCAGATACGGTCAGAGTGAAATCCTCTCATCCGCCCCTTCCTGGGTATATGCAATCGTGCTAATATCGCTAACAACGCACTATGGGATGGTGTGATGGCATTGAAGAAAAGAAATATTTACTTCATAAATACTCATAAAATCAATTTTGGTTGTCTTACAAACTCTATTAAATATTGTTGTTATTTTTATTCGTTCAAATAGTTTATAATCAATCTCGCACGGTTAAAAAGAAATAATGTTATCAAATTGCATACTTTTGGGTGTTATACACTGCGTTTCAAAATGATAGCTTCAACCTGCTTTTTTATTGAGTTGATAAGTCGTAAGGAAAAATAGTGTGAAGAAATATGTGTATTTTTTAATAACAAATAGGATTTAGATAAGTTTTCCCAGAACTGTTCAAACATTTGTCGTGGGGTCAAAAAAATATCTTGTGTCCCAAAATGATAGCCTCAGCCTACATTACCAAACAAATTGATAATAATCAAACTGTCAAATTATGTAATTATGTAGTAAAATCCATTGCAATCCATCAAAAATTTTCATTAAGTACAAATATGGACCGCGGAAATCAATTGAAAAAGCTGGTAAAGAATCATATTAAGACATACCATGCCGAAGTCAAGTCTTACGGTTTGATTTAATTGGTGTTGTTTTCAAAAGGTCCACGAAGATTATCAGTGATTAGATGAAAAACTCGAATGCCTATGGGCTCGGGAAGTCATCTGGACGTCCACAAAAATTGAACGGAATTGATAAATAGAAGATAGTTAAAGCTATTTTCTAAATAGCTCTAAAAATAGATCAAATTCCTCAGTAGATTGTCTTCGAATTATAAAAAAAACCCATCACATAGTTCCTAAGCTACGCTTAGCTTCGTAATGGAGGATTCACTAACTATAAATAGAACATTTTTTCAATACATCGTGCTCTTTTCAGCCAAAAATTTAATTCAAAACATAGGTAAGGCTATATTGGGACACCCAATCATTTTTTTATTCTGGCAAACTAAATTAAATATTATGGCGCCTACATGTAGGCAGATATGGAAATAATATTATAGCACTTTAAAAGATTTTGATTGTAATTATAGTAAGATAGGCGATACTTAAGCTTAAAATAGCGGATTACTTATAGACAAAAATAGCATATAGTAGGCATTGAAAATAACCATAGGTAGGGATTTGTTACGTTAGGATTAGATTTATGCAACTTTCATATAAGAGGGACAGCGTGAGAAAGAAGACGACTTACACGAATTCCAAGTGTAAGAGGAAACTACCGGATTTGCAACCGAATTTATAGAAATAAAGTTTTGTAAAAAGTGTACCACCATTTACACTTTTAATTTTTTATCCAAACTAGATAAAATTCTTAAAATTGAATTTGAATTGATTTTAATGCACTAAATGAAAAAATGAGATAAATCTATCATTTGGAAAGGCAAGGTAAAACATTTATGGCAAGAAATGTAAAATATGATGAACTGCTTGCATTTACTAATCATGAGAAATTTGCATAATTTCGTTTAAAAAAATGTTAAACCGGCATCTTTATCTAAATGTATAAAATAGACCATTCTCATACACTGTTCCTATGCTCCTATCAAGAACGAAATGAGATTAATATGAAGCGAGGGGACAAAGTGCCGCGAAAAAACTCATTCACACACATATACACACGTATAACGTTCCGGCAAGGAAATGAGATTTCACGTTTAAAGCGTACCAGTAAACCGAAATAGTCACCACTCGTGCGAATGGCCTAGTGCTACTATCACGCCGTCAGGGTTTTCGCACAAGGACGAACACGGATGGACCATAACCGGCGTGGCTCGGTGGGCTGGAAAGGGGTGTTAGATGTGGCGCGCGCTGGCTAGCGACAAGTTTACGGGAGACGAAATGTTACACCCAAAACACCCCCCACCCTTCCGTTCCCTTTCCTCCTTCCACTTCCTCGATCATCCATGAAAGCACCACGGAAGGAGGATGACGACCGGAAAGAAGACCGCAATGCTCAGGCATCCGGACCAAAACAGTTTGCAAAACCGTTACCCTCCTTTCCTTCACCGTCTCCTCCACCAACCCTTCACCCTATTGCAAAAAAACGCAAAGGAAAGTTGGAGAAAATACAGCGCAAAGAATACAGCGAACCGTGCGTGTGTGGAAGAGAGAGAGAGAGAGTGAGTAAAATGGAGTTGGAATAAGCATTCGAATAAGCGTGGAACGGGTGTAAAAAGTGGACGAAGAGTTTTTAGCTTCTAAAAAGTTTTATTTATAGAAATGAAAATCCTTAAACAGTGCGACGTCGTTGAAAGTGGGTGGAGAAAGCGGGTGGGAGGAGGTGCGGATTATCGGAGGGCGTACCAAGCTCCTTCCTGGGAGAGACTCGTTCGGGATGATCAAAGTTAGTCGAAGGCGATTTTCCCTAAACCCCATACCAGTGCCCCCAAGGTTTCAGTAAAACTACTCGCACTTTGGCATTTTGTTTTTCCCCCTTTTTTGTTGTTTGCCTCTCTCCCCCCCCCCCTTCCCCACTCTCTCTTTTGTACACCGGTATTCCCACTTCTTCCCGTTCCGCATAACGTCCGGACACACACACTTATACTGATGGGGTCACCGGTTTTTCAATGCACAAGGCTGCAACGACAAAAAGAAAACGACTTTCCCTTACCCTTCCGCGCTCCAACCCTTCCCACCTTCCCGCATTCCTTCTCCCTTCGGCAGCATTCCATCAGCTACTGCCCCGTGCGCTGCAAATTATCGTCAGCTCTGCAAACGGAACGCCAACCGAAAGCTGCATACGGTTGAGTAATTAGCTAATTGCTCGCTTTTTGGCCGTAAGATTAGCGCGTCACAAAACGGTCACGTGGCCCTTCTCCCCACGGTTCCAGGGCAGGGCAAGATGAAAGCAATCACGCGCGCATGCAGCGAAGAAATGGGGAGGAACGTTCCCACCCCCGCGTCTACACCATACCATCAAGGATATTTTCGTGCAGTTGTGTATCTATGTGGCGGTGTACGCGTGTGTGTGTTTGTAAATCGTTTCTAAAGGAAGTTTTTCGGACACTCTAAATAAGATACATTTCACGGTAGGATGAAAATGGCAGAATTAGTGATAGGGTCGGGGTGGGAAAAGACTTTTTGCGATGCGTTCAAAAACACCAACCGACCTGGCGCTGGCGAAACCGTGCATTGCCACGGAACGGCCGGGCAAGTCATTAGCATTATACTCCGCCTACGGAAATCGACCATTGTGGGAGCGTTTGCATACATTTAGGCGCACGGGCACGGTAGTGTTGACGGGGTTCGGGTTTTATTATTAAACGGTTTGCATTCTGGTAGCGCATTCCTCCGCTGAACGGTCGTCCAGTAAGGCAAATTAAATACGTTCTATCACTGCTCTCGCACGATTTTATGCTATAAAATAAAGAAGATTTCATATCAAGCATTTTCAACACAATGCAAGTAAATGATTTTCAAGTAAAGGTTTATTTTTTCAAATATAACTAACAAATCTGTAGTTCAAATACTAAAACAATACAGAGAATTTTCTAACCATTTGCGCCTAAAATTATGCAACTTTTTACAAACAATGTAGCACTGCTCCGGAAAGTATGCATCACACATGACAAATTGCGGGTTTCAAGCTGATTCATACCCGCAAAGTCGATCGAACGCACTACTTCGTTAAAATGTCGTAAAAAATGTTTCACGGATTACATGTCTTTGCCTTAACCCTAGTTAGTGCATCAGCTAGTAGCAAGTGGTTCGTTGGAGAATTACGACACGAGGTTATCTGCCGCCCACTTGCTGCTACGCATCTGACGCAAAATTGAATGCAAAAGGCTAAAGCACTGGGGGGGGGGGGGAAAGCAAGCCCTTGTACATCTACACTACCGATATCCAGCGCACTAACAACGAGTGAATGTTTTCCTAGCTACAACATCGACAATAATTGAAAATAATACATTGCCCCTTTGCTATTAGCTGTTCCCAGGTGGTAAGAGTTCTAAAATGGGTACTTGCAGCGAGGTTCGGCACGAGTTGGACTTCACCATTCAATCGACCTCCCAGCGCGGATATCACGGTGTACCGACGTTCGACCCGGGCTGGTAGCGCAATTTACTAACAATACATCTTGTTTCAATTGCCGCAGGTCATACGGTGGGCTGTGCATGCTTTCCACGCAATTTTATATCACTGAGTCCATCCCCGTGATGCTGAAACATGGCAAATCGATTTGGATTAACTCAGTTATCTAACTCTAAAAGAATATCCCCACTCCACTGGGGCTCATAAGAACAGATGCAGAGAAGTACGTGTACGCCTTCTAGATTGAGCTGCTACCGGCCGGTAAGTAACCGTTCGGAACAACCGAAAAACGGATTGACTACCGTCGAGTATGTTTTACTGCAAGCTAAACAGCTTCCCGCCTCCTTGACTGTGGTCTCTAGCCTGTCTCCAACCGCAACATGGAATTCAATCAGATTCCCCATGCACACCGTACAGCGCATCGCTACGCCAGTGTGCAGGAAGGGTGCCTTCTTGCCCTCCTCGCAACTCCCCATCACCCAATCCAAAGGGAATGTCATTGCGTTGAAATGCTGCCCACACTGGCCACAAGTACGAGGTCAAACGAGGATGCCTTTTTGGCAGGATCAGCCTTCTACCATCCTAAATACATTCCAAACCATTCAATTACATGCCCATCACCAATCCACATACTCACGTACACGTGCGGCTACTGCTGCCACTACTACTGCACACCATCACATCCTTTAAGCGCACCAGTCCCACACGCTTAATGGCATGGAACGACAGTACCGTAGTGCCTTGGCGAAGGAACGCTGCAAGCGTGAAAAGCGTAATTTACATAATGGACTTAAAATATCTTTTGTTTAGATTTCGGTACGCTAAAGGTAAAGTGAAAACATTAGTCCCATTTGTTCGGTCAGGTGAGCAGCGCGGTTACAGTGCCGTTCGAACGCTCACCGCCGGTTTTGTGGGTCCTTTTCCGATGGGTCGGGGAACACATCCTCCAGGACGTTCGCCGATCAGGATACAGGCGCGATAGTATGTGCCCCTTGTTGATGACACATCTCAATTCACTTAGCTTTAACTTTTCATGGTGAAGAAGCAGAAGAAAAAAACGACACCAGGAAAGGAGTCACTTTGCACTTGGTTAAAGAGAAACAGAGACAGGGAGAGAAAGCTACAGGAAGCACAGATGGCTATTCGGCGAATATCTTGTTGTTAGTTTTGGTAGTTTTTCTTCAAACGCTTTCTCAAGGATTTCTTCTTTTTCTGGCTCTTTTCCTCTCTCTAGTTTTAACGCTGGTGAATTCCTATTCCAGTGTTTCTTACGAGGTTCTGCCTCGCTATTTATGCATATTTTATGTGAAATTGTATAAAACTATTTATGTGAATATGTATTACAAGAAATTGTATCAAGAATACACTCACAGTGGAGCATATTCCGTTTGATTTTTACAGCCATGTAAATTCTCTTCCTTTAGATCAGTTAAATAGTAAAGATAGTAATGCGCGACACAAAGATACGCCGGGTATGGAGTCTCGACTATCCAACAGATCCTCAGTGATCCTGGTAATCTGGAGTGGATTGAGAAATACAACTCCAAGAACAATCACAGAAGCCGAATTTGGTGCTCCGGAAAACTCCAGCTTCGTCGCCAGTGTCAACTCCGGACGTTCCGGGAAACGGAACCAACTGTGGAGTTATATTCAGTCTTGGCTCCAATTTTCGAGAGGACTATTCGTTTGTCGTAGCTTTTTCAGTTAGCTTATCACAATTTATTATGAGGTAGAACTGTCCTTTTTCAATAATGCTTCTATCAGACTTTGCCGGGTTGATTGGGTTAGTTGTTGAAGAAATTTTCCCTTCAGGATTTCTCGCATTTTTTCCCCAAAATTGTGATGCAATTTTCTATATTTTTTTTATAGTGTTCGAGTTAGTTTTTGAGCATTATTGTTTTTTATGACAAAGACTGCATTAGGGGATTCTCCGTTTTCAAAAATATTCCAGCAGTTTCCACACTTTTCCACTGGTATTACATTCGTTGGAGCTTTCGTCAGTTTTCATCCTATTTTACTTTTTGTATTTTAAACCTTTAAAAGCACTTGTTGACAAACTTTTCAATGAGCTTTGTTCAATTACAAGCTTCGAATTTACCCAAACGTTAAAGACTGTTTGTGCTCATCTAAACGTAATCCTATTGTTTTATTGGCGTAGATGTTTAACACATTGATACGCTAATTCATTCCGAGAGGTCCGTGCTATAATGCTTACAAAGCAACAACGTTCCGTTGAAGTACTGCTTTGAATGCATGCACTTGAGGTTAAACTTGCAGCTATTAAAGACCGCAACAGAATCTTTCAAGAGGAACAACACATTAAAACAAACTCTTCCTGAGTTATGCGAACTTTTTGAAGCACATTCTAGAGGAATTCTAACTATTGTTAGAACTATTGTTTTATAATAGAATTAAGCCCAAACTTTGGAAAATAATATTAAAAATAATATTTTTCTATAAGACGTGGTTAAGAAGCTCCGGACTAATGACTGCACCAACAAACTCAACACACTCGCGAATTTACCTTGAGAAAGATAAAAAATATACAAAAACATACACACCAGTCGCTTAACATACTTGCGGGAACCATCTGGCACAACTACCGGAATAGCCTCCGTCAATACGGTAGCAATAACTGTTTTGTTACATTTTTTTGCTGTGTGTGCTGTACACGCTCCTGTACATTGAAAGTGTTGTTTCCGACAAACAGGAAATTATCATACACACCTACACGGAAGCAATGGTACAAATTGTGGATCGAACTTAAGGCACAAATCGGTCGAGCTTTCTGCATCTTTAAGCAAGCATAAATTCTCCCATTCCATTCTCCCTTTGCCACTCTCTCCCTCTTTCCCCTCTTTCCCTCACTCAATGGCAGTTGAACAGTGCACCGCACTCGGATTGCAAGGTAAAAGTTTGGTAAAACCTTTCACCACACCCGGTCCGGGGTGGAAGAAGCAGCTGAAGAACAAGCCGAAGAACGGAAAAGGGAAAGAAAATCCAAACGGGCATGCAAAAACGGAAGTTCGACTTTGCCCCGTGCGCTTAATTCTATTCGGATTTGGTAAAACAACAACCGCCCGCTAGTTTATGGCTTACTTTTTCTTCTAATTTGTGCTTACCGATTTTCTGCGCTTTCCCCACCCGTCTTTTCTTACTTCTTTCCCACCGTAATGCGTTTCTGTCCGTGCTATTATCGAACCATTGATTACTAGCAGTGGTAATGGGAAGAGGGAAACCAGTGGGGCCATCGATCCTTCAGCCAGCAGAACGATTCAAACGCACCGACCACAGCAGGGAAAAAGTTTCACCTCCCCCCCCCCCTTCCCCACCTCCTCCTCCCATTCCTCCAACAAAAAAGCTGCATTCACCCGCACCCAGCCCGCGGTGCCCGGTTTAGATGAAAACCACCCGAACCAATCACAACGAATTTGAATGAACCCAATCTTTCTGCTAGTTTGCCAAAACCATCCAATGTCCAACTTTCTCTGGTAGGGTGAAGGCCCACTCGATTGACTATTGATGCGAACGGGTGCACTCTCAAGGATGCTTCGGTATCGGAATTGCGTTTGGAGTTTTGTGGGCGGTAGATTTACCCCGTTAGAGGGAGGAACAAGCTTTACGCTGCGCTATGCTTATTTGCTTCATTTTTTTTCGTATTCTGCATTCTGCTGGGATGTGGGGAGGGGGGGGGGTTAGGAGAGGGTATCAACCAATTTTGGGCCGGACAGCCATCGTTTCAAGAAGCTTTGTACCACCGTAAACGAAACTCAGCTCAAGTGCCTATGCTGTCGACTTACCTCTGGAGCAAAAATTTGCAAGCAACCGATTTGTCTTATATACTAACCTTAACCTAGGCTACCGTATAGTTTTTGTTTTGTATTTCGTTTCCACACAACAACCCCCCCCCCCCCCCCTCGTTCCAAACGTTCCACTGCTGCCAATTAACTCTCCCAGCGTACAGACTTATCGAAGAAATTAACAAACCAAAAGCAAAAATTTCACAAAACGCACCGATTAGTAGCGATGCACAAAACGTCATCGGTTCGTAAAGCTGTACTCTCGATAAGCCGCTTAAGACGAAATCTCCTGACCGATCCAAGTTCGTCACGTGAAGACAAGAAGTACACTTTGCACCATTCGCTACGGACACGTGCTACTAAATAACTCTACCATGGTGCAAGGGGCGGGAAGGTAGACAGATTAAATCAAAAATCTTACCCACATGGTTGCTTTACAACACCACCGGCCATGCTGGTCGACGGTACGTGCCGAGAGGAGTTCATTAAGTCGTAATAGGAATTACTTTTTCCGGGAATGTATAAAACAACACCACCGGGCAATGGTGGTACGGTACGTACGTACAATGCCAATGCGCACATGTTATCCGCAATACACAAAGGTGATGCTGCTACGGTTACTACTACATCACCATTCGCTTTTGTTGCTGCTCAGATTCACAGCTCAGGCATTAGCACACAGTGTACCAACGGTCGGACATTATCTGTCTGAGGAACTCTTGAGGATATCAAGATATCTATCCTTTGGGAGCTGTTAATAGTGCGTATCACGAACGCATGCTTACATTTCTGCTAAAATAAACATAGACTAAAAAAAATTCGCCTATTCAAATTGCTTGATTTCTTTAATTTCATAGTGTTTTGATTTTGTATGCATGTTTGATGATATGAAAATGCTGTAATGGCTTGTTGTGTTGTACCATTAAAATTTGGTGCATGCTTATGTTCTGTTCCTTTTTTGGTTTTGTCACTGTCATATCGTTCGGACAGGTCCATCGTACGCAGAGGAGGTTTTGTTGGTGAACGGAGTCATCGGTCTCGGATTTTCAAGGAGTGAGATCCGGATTTTCAAGGAGACCGAAAAGTGTCGAAGAACGAAGTAAACCCCGTGTTACTGCCCAGTCTCGAAGGAACCTGGAACATCAGCGTCCCCGAATTGTATGCCACAAGTTTCATGTGTTTTCTGGCGAGTCCCTTAGCTTACGGGTACTTGTGCTGGACAGTGGTGGAGCTTACTAGACGTGTTGATACTACGTAGTTGGATAGTCACTACGGCGGAACGGTCCAGACGGGATTTGAATGTTGGTCCTTGCCGTATGAGACCAGCGCCGTTATCGCCTCGGCCACCAGTATTATGGGGATTAAAAACCGTCGGAGCGAAAGTGAAAAGGTGACCTAGCAGATGCCGCCTAGTGTCTAACAAAAATTACCAAAAAGCTGAGGATCCGACTATTGTGTCACAAAAATAACAAAAAAATAAATCTGGCCAATTTTTGGAAAATTTATTAAAAACAAACTGAAAGTTAAAAATACTTATTTGTTTATTGATTTTTTAAACTAATATTACAGTTTACACCTGAAACATTATGAGTACATCTGAAACATTATTTAACATAGAAGAAAATGCATGAAAATAAGAAATGATTAATTTTAGCAGACGGTTCATCGATACCTCTAGATAAATAAGCACCCGCTTATTAGGGGAAAAATGAACAAATGAACACTTTTTAGCCGACGCTCAATTTAAGCAGGTGTTCGTGATAGGCACTAATGTCACACGAAATCGTTATGTCCAACGTGTTCCACAAGTTTGAGCCATTGTGCGACACCACCAATGATGATACCGGGACGTACTCCATTGCACTTCAATTTCTTCTGTCCGGCTTTCCGGCAAGACGGAATCTAGATGGTCGTTACGGCCTACGCCGGATTATTTGCCTAGCAAGATGACCGACCGATTATGAGTCTTGGTCCGTCAAACGGCTAACCTAACTGCGTGAACTTCATCGTTGCCCTACTTCTCCGGTAATCGATTGGGAAAGACAACATCCACAGACATCCATCCCGGGCTGGTAAATTTCTGTACGATGGAAATTACAATCTCGCACCGAAGCTACCGACAACTCCGTGCTCGGTAAAACTGCTTCCCGTGCTGTGTGTTGCACTAATTTGCAATAATATGTACGTGTGTTTGTTTGTTTGCTTGAGAAGAACTGTTAACCGACTCCTACACAAACCCCTGAGATGACCCAGCAACCGCCAATGTAGAAGGTGTAGTACGAGAACAAAAAAAAAGCATAACCCAACCCTAAGAAAGGTCGTCCTAAACACGCAAATAATGGCAGTTTACGGCTGCTAATACCCAGGCGATACTTAAAAAGTTGCCTGCAACAACCACAACAACACCGCAACGTTTTCCACCGAGCGCTTCCTCCTGTTGCCTTTTCTCGGCCGGTGCGTTCCGGAGATGTGGGACGCAGCTTCTTAACGGGACGCTCATCAACGAAACCCGAAGATACGGTGGGAACGTTCGCAACTGACGACCTTGCCCGGATGTCCAGAAGTTGTCGGAGGTGTAACCACCAAAGCAAAGAGCCGTAGATAGTTTCACTGTGGATGCTGGGGGCTTATGTTTAGTGAGGCTCTCACTAAGAACAATAATAACAACAACAAAAAACCAGCACCCACACGCACACATGCTCTCATCCCACAGCAAACTTGAAGCTGTTAGTCAAATAAAAACAGATTTTCCACATTCACTCGCTCGTATCCGATTTGTCACCGGTAGCAGCAGTTGGGGCTGCAGGTTTGGATGAGATCCTTGTCGCCTTGGTCGCCGGTGGTCCACCTTCATGCTACTCTATCAAAAAGCAGTTTACTATATGTCATTTTTTTGTACCGTGTTCTCCCATCCTGTACCGGAACGTGCACGGGTGCGTCCGAAAGGACAAAAGGGACCGTATAAACGTGTGCCAACCACAGACAGGTGCGGTTGTTGAGTGCTTCGTAGCAGCAGGAAGAAACGGTCACATAGCGTCACAAGATTAGACGTCCATCCGTAGGGTAGATTCTTTGGATAGGTTTCGGGTCCCGAAAACCTCAATGCCTCAGGTACTGGGAAGTGGGAGAAAATGGTTCCGGCTATGCTTAAGACACACTCCGTACACGGCCGATGCTGTATATGGTTTCGTGCAGGAGATTAAACAAACAACATCAAACTGAAAGGTGAACACTGAACGTGAAGGGTGTACATCCTTTTTGCCGAGCGCCAAAAATACCGCAACTCTCCGTAGCATCGCCTTGTCATTTGGTCTCATTCCCAGGATAACAGGCGCGTTAGCAGCACTAACGAGCTGTTAAAACTGAATAACCAGCTCATGGATCTTGAATTCACGTGTGAGCGTGATACTTGCTTTTGCTGTCTTCGTCATAGTTATGTTATTATAACTATTCGTATTCGTTTTATTATTGTTCATAAAAAAATATAATCTAAAAACTCAAGCCTCAGCAACGCTATTTTATTCAAAATTAGGACGGCCAGGCGGTACATGTTGATTTTGTTTGTAACGCTATTCGAACATACAAATTTCTGTAAATGTTTTCAAATTTTAAATGCTGTAAAAATGATAAGAAAATCAAGCAATTTATTGTCTGGCAAATGCTTAATTTTGTTATTTACAAGCAAAAAACAATAGGGAAGGTATTTCAGGCAATGAACAGGTGTACAGATTTCCACATTGAATGAAACGAGTTTTAATTTCCTGTTTCATTATTTCATCAAGTCCTTTCACTTTGTAAGTTACAATTAAATGTATTGTAAGTACGAAATAAAACAAATATATTATATATTTTTTGTATCGGTCTCATACAAGCAGCGTTGTGGATCAAATCCCATTTGGGCCTTCTCCCCTTCCGCAAGACTGGCTATCCTGTTGAAGGTAAACTCAAGTCACGGAAGCCAGAAATGGTAGGAAAGACCTCTCGAGGTTGCAGTGCTATAATAAAATGTGTTCATCTAATATAATTTCTCTACTTTACACCTTGTTTATTTCCCTGATTTTATTAGGAATATAAAAAAATCCATATTTAGAATTTAAAAGAAGAGTATCCTCTGCTTTAGACGTAATTTTGGAGGCGATGGTAATAAGGTTAAGTTCTCTATATCCACACGTTCTACCGGCGACATACAATTGCTCCGTCGAATGTGCTGTCTCTAGCTGTAATCTCCCTCTATTCTTAACACACCATGTCTCCCTGCTCCCACTCTACTCTCTTCGTTAACTCACAAAACCCAAAATCTCGACCCCAACTTCCGAAGCCGATTCAAACTCGCACCAAGATGTTGACGGTAACGTGGGTCGTTTGCTTCCCTTGCCTTCCAAACGCTGGAATGTTAATTCCCGACAAGTAACAACTGTTTAAATTTAATTATCACACATCAAACGAATGCGCCGGTAAGACGTACGTGTTCATTGCAAGTGTTTGTGATGGTTCTGCCCGGTAACCTTCGGCTGCATGCTAGACGATAAGCGTCACACACGCACCAGCTGTCGTGTTCAGGCAGTAACAGTACGTAGCTGCTAGCTTCGGGGAATTTTGTTGATAATTTTCTACCAACTCCAACACACAACGATACAACACCGGAACGGCATGATGATGATACTGATCTTAAGAATCATAGCCAGTGTGGAATGATTGAACCTTTTACCATTGTTGCGACACCAGACACTCCTGCACTGGACAACACTCAACAGGTTTTGTGACATTCCAAACACGATACCTTTGGACACATTTGCGCCTTAAGAAAGGAAAAACGGCCCGATACCCTATGTCATTAGACCTCTTTGTCGTAAGCCTTTGGAAGAAGTGGGCAAATCGTCCTGGATATTGCCACTAGAACTAGGTAATTAGAACGAAACTAAGCTCGGAAGAAAATCGACCCTTTTTAAGTGCCCATAATTAAAAGCTCGGACTTAATACGTTCTGAGCAAAAATAAAATCCAATTCTAGTAACATATGCATTGAAAGAATTTCTTTGTTTTGTGTTTTGTCTGGCATGAATGTTTACAATGAGTTGGGCGATTTTAGATAAGTTGTATTTCTGTAATATCAGTCACACGTGTTTTACTGCAATAATACCTATCGTCACAAACATTGCCAACAGCTCAGTTCAAAGTTCCGAAGTGCTTTTCTTCTAAATAAATATATAAATAATTTAAAAAATTAGATCTCACAGGACGGACGCCATCAACCACAACTTGACTGGAATGGAATGAGTGATGGACATTCTACTCAAACACCTCCTGGATTTCTTCGTCGTCACTCATTGTGGAGATAGTGGCCGTTGTCGGACGTTTTACCTTCGTAACGTTTACGTACGGCTCGAGATTGACGCCCGTTTCCGCCACCAAACGGTCAAGCACGACCTTATCCAGCAGCTCTTGGTGATACCAGTCCGGTTTCCGTGTGGCCAGCTCCCGCACGTAGTACAGCGCCTCAGAATGCTGGCCGGTCGCTACCAAACACTCGACCAGCAAGGCTAACAGATCCCATGCACGCACCGGTGGCGGCGGATCTTGACGCTCTTCAAGCCGAACCTTAATCAACTTGATCACATTGCTGTACTCGCGCCTTTCTGTCGCATCCTGCAGCTCGATAACACGTCTTACCTCCGCCATCGCTAGCTGCAGGGCGTCCAGTGCGGCCGGTTGCGAGGAATTCCCTGTCGGTGATGCGCGCGACAAACTCTTAACCGCTTCCTGCAGTGCGTTCAGTGCCTTGTCGTAGTCCCTGAACTCATCAATCTCCGCCTGCGCACAGTTGGCGTAGAAATTCGCGAGCTGACTGTACGCCTGTCCCTTCGTGTAGAAGGTGACGATGTTCTTCAGTATCTTAGCATCGTTCTGCCAATTGAGTGCCTGCAGATAGTTTGCCGCCATCACGTACACATCCTTCTGCCGGGACATGCCAGCGAAAAAGATGATCTTGTCCGTGTCGCCGGACTTTAGCAGGCTTTTCATCGCCCGAACACGGTCACCCGCCTGGGTGAACTTCTTCGTAGCGGCATGATAATCACCCTGCTCCTGCAGGATATCACCGAGTCGTAAGAGCAGTGCCGTTCGCTCACCCTCCGGAAGATCCTCCTTGCCGGGGGTTAGCAATTCCGCTAGCGTTTCTGTCACCGGTACACGATGTTCAGCACAGACCGCTAAAGCGCGCGATAACTGCCGAGCGTTCGCGAGCAATTGCACCGCCTTGTAGGGTTGTTCGATTCCGACGAAGAAGTCCGCACAACGTGCCACCAGATCCGGATCGGATGAAGCATCCAGCTCGGATGCGATCACCTGGAGGGATTCCGGCTGCTGCGAGCGAAATGCCATCTCGACCGCTTTGTGCAACATACCGGCACGATGGTATAGTTCCACCGCTCGCCGATAGTCTCCGGACTCTTCGAAGTAAGCCGCCGCGGATGCTTTGTCGCGGGCCCGTGCCGTACACGCCACCGTCCAGAGATCGTCCGGTAGATCGTTCTCCTTGCATATGCGCACCGCATTTCCGTACGTTTGGGCACGTGTGTAGAACTGTATAGCCTCCTGCAACTTGCCACTGTTTTCGTAGTACCGGCCCAAATGGTAGCAGGCGGCCCGGTCACCACTACCCCGCGCTATCTCATCCGCACGTCCAACCTGTCCGATAAAGCATAGGATACGCACCTGCGAGAACCAATCGCCAGAGCGTTGGTAGATCTTAAACGCACCCTCCATATCTCCGCTGCTTTCGACGTACTGGGCCCACCAACGCAACAGTTCCGGATCGGACGTCGCTTGCATGTACTGCTTCAGGGCGGCAGGGTCATCCATCAGTAGCTGACTGATGTTGTGCATCAAGCTGCTCGTCCGCTCATAGTACTGTATCGCTTTCTGCGTCTTGCCACATTCTTTTAGCCACTCCGCGTACCGATGGTACGTGTTGCGCAGATGCACCCGATCGAAGTGTTCCGCCACCTCCAGTGCTTCCTCGAACCGACCCGATGCTTGATACAGCTTGTTCAGCAAATCGTACCGTCCGCACCGTTTGTAAAGCGCTTCCGCCTCATCCATCATCCCCAACTCGATCGCCAACACGGCGACTCTCGCTTCCGGCTCCAGTGTAGCGTCCTCTGTCGCCCGTCGCAGTGCCCGCACAGACCGGGCACGTCTCAAGTGTCCGAGACAAACCTTCGCCACATCCAACCGTCCCGTTTGCACACACAGCCGGGCAAGATTTGCCCAAACCGTATCCGACCTTAGAGACCGTATGCAACTGAACGCCTGGTCCATGTTTTCCTGTGCCACATTCAAACTAAAGTTAAGTACCATCTCGCGTGTCGCCAAGTCGCACGTATCCAACCCTTTAAAGTCACGCAACGAGAGACGCGCGATATCATTCCGCCGCAACACGATCAGATGCGGTACACACAAACCAATCAGCTCCACCTGCTCGCCCGATCCAGTCGCACCGCCAACGCTCGGTTCCAGCACCTCTAGCTCGGCTAGTTCCGATTTTGGTCCATCCACAAACAGCACGTGTATTTGTGATTCTGGCTGAAACGATCGTACTGCCGTCTGTTGCTGTTTCGGCAAAGGTTTCGTTTCGCACGCCAGCAATCGTGCGTCTTCCGCATCCCAGAAGAACCCAACGGGTAAACATGTGTGCGTGCTGGACGGTACCGTCGAACCCTCGGCACCATTCTTCAACCACTGCACTCGTCCGTTCTGTTCGTGGGCGTGAAACTCTCGCCAACTAAGCACATTGCTTTCCAGGTTCCAAAGGTACAGCTTCCCGTCCGGTAGCAGCTGTTCGTTTGCGATGGTAAGCGCCACATACGTACCGTTTGCGTTCGTACGCGCCATAATGATCTCGCCGAACTTCTCGAACAGATCGTACGCATTCTTCGGTGGTTGCAACAGCCGGATGTCGTGCCGTGACACATCGTACAAGCGTATGTAGCCGTGAAGTGTGAACACGGTGAGATACGGACCGACAAGATCCACACCGATCGGTTTACCTAAAATAAATAAAACAACGTGTTAACTAGTTGCACTCCATCGTCACGGGAACTACGAAGTCCCCGAAGAATCGGTTTGTGTGTATATCGCGTAACGTGTATATCCAACGTTATGTTCAACAGTTAAAAAATACTAAAACGTTGAGTCGGGAAAAATCAACAACTCTCAAATTTTTATGCACACACTTAGCCCCAAGAACCAAAAAAGAAAACATATTCATGGTATTGAATTTAGAAGAGTCAAATAGTGAAAGTTGTAACAGGCTCTCTATGCCATACCCCTACTGAATAGGTCAATGACGAGTACAGTAGGGTACATGTCTTTCCAAACATCTGAACTTGTATATAAGTGGTATAATCAGCTCTGTTCTCCACGTTACAGGGGACTTTATCTTCCTTTTGCCCTGAAACCTACGAGTGTTTAATCAACTTGGATGCAAAGGCCCCCCGTAATGCCTTAAGAGTGCCAATACAAACGCAACGATAATTGTACAATTAAAAACAATTTAAGTATATTGGTTATTCAATTTTGCACTCTTTTGTAATAATTAAGAACTTACATAATTGCCTAGAAAATACGGCATGTGCCGTCATACTCGAATAAATGAATAAATAAATAAATAAAAAATAAATAAATAAATAAATAAATAAATAAATAAATAAATAAATAAATAAATAAATAAATAAATAAATAAATAAATGAATAAATAAATCAATAAATAAATAAATAAATAAATAAATAAATAAATAAATAAATAAATAAATAAATAAATAAATAAATAAATAAATAAATAAATAAATAAATCAATCAATCAATAAACAAATACCTAACTTTCAGTTGATATTCATGTACAATGCCTTGGGAATACATGTACAGGAATACTTACCGATGGGATAACTGAACTTATAACTGAATATTGAACCTTCCTGAATCGTCTTGAGCATGGCATTGCTAAAAAATTGGCTCTCATCGAGTAAAATGAAATGACTCTTTAAACAATGATGTACCTTTAAAAGTAATATGTGAGCCATTATCGATCAAATTTCTCTCAAATTCTTACAGCATCCTTTAGTGTAGAATCTCTCTTGAGAAAAGAAAGATGAATTAGAATGATTTGAGCTTGGCGAAAATCATGATTACTGGAGATTAAACATTTCTGAATTGTTATAACTAAACTAATAGTATGGCATATGCGCCAAAATAACTGAGACATATTTTTACAACGTAATTAGGAAAGGATTTCAAGGTTCTTGTTGTTCACAAGGAAAATTCTAAAAAAAAAGTATAAAATTCATTCAAATAATCTCGTGAATCAGCTATACAGTTCATATGCAATTATAATTTCATGGAAAAAAGTAACCAATTGGTAATATGACCAATGGAAAAAAGTTCCACATTCAATGTTCCAAAGAGCATTATGAGGGTCGTGAGCCTTATTTTGCCTACTGATTGCGGATATAACGACTGTTGGATTACGCAGCTGCTGAGAACCTTTGCGTTTGATGCCAACGAGTTGCGTTGAAAATCTTCCTATCAACCAATCCCTCTTCTGCCAGTTCTATCTGTTGATTCAGATCTGTTCAGTTCTATATGTCAGATGATCATCAACATTGAATCCGACTTAGCCTGGTTATCAATAACTAAGATCAGAATTCTGATATCTGTCAATAGACACTCACAAATATCAGTAGAGGACTACAGTAGCGACCTTCCAGGTCGATCGAGTGTGACACATTCCAAAAGCACACCTTAACTGAGCCACTTGCAACATGGAGATTATAATAGCAGTTTCTAAATACAATCTAGGCACGAAGAGCCGTGGGACGTGCAAAAAATCTACTAACCTTCATTACCGTTGAACGCAATCTCCTGAAGAATGATACCGCTCAGCGAATAGATCTTCACCTGCTCCGCACCAAGTGTCACAATGCTCTGCTCGTAAAGATACACACCCACACACTCGACTGCAAAGCTGTCAACAAAGGAAACTGTTAACGCATTCGCATCCGACTCCCCGTTGATTGCATCATTGGACCCTCCGCTTGTAGGTGCTAAACGTCCTGTGCTGCGCATCGTACCGGCTTGCTCAATCCTGTACACTCCGATCATTCGCCCATTCGTTACCACAATGTGCAGTTCGTTAAGTGCAAGATGGATGATCGAGATGTCCGTGTGAAGTACGACCTCTCGCCCATTTGCATGCCGCACCAGCAGTTCGTTCGATTTCCTCTGTGTCGCCCACACGCTGCGGGCGTGAGCCGATAGCAGCGATTGCTCCTTCAGGATGAACACACTCGACAGACAGTTCACCATCATGCAAGGTCGATTTGCTTCGGTAGTGCCCCAAACAAGGCTCTTGATAGTACCCCGTACCGGCGTCACATTTGTTAGCTGCCACTGGTTTTCCGAACTCGTGTACGAACGTCCATACAGACCGGTCGCTCGACGCCAGGTGTACAGATTGCCCTGGCTCGTACCGGCACTGAGTGTTTGCGTGTCCGGACAGTACGCGACACATGTGAACACTTCCAACGCAGCGGCACTCACTGGCAATCGGTCCGCAGTCGCGGCACGATCAGACCCGGCGGTCAACTCCATCGACAGCACATAGTTATCGTTCGTTTCAATGTCCCAGATCCGCACGGACAGATCACCCGTGAGGATAGCGAGTGCGCAACCGGCCACCCACGTGATGGCACTCTTCGAACCGGATACCTTCCCGGACAACTTCACCCGATCAAGTTCACTGATCTGTCCATTCGTGTCTACCTCGTAGTGCCCGATCGTTATGTCCTCCATCAGTATCACGATCGAGTCTCTGGTTTTTGCAAAAACGGAAGCATTTCTTACAACTTTGATCGATTAACAATAAACTTAAGCCAAAAGAAAAACACTTACTGCTTCGGGTGCCATAATATCTGCATGATCGGGATGCTGTCACCACGAACTATTTCCGTGCACGTACCCGTTTGATTGATGTAGTACAGTATTCCGGCTTGAGTGCATGCGTAAAAGCAGTAGTTGTCATGTACGCTCGCATGGGCAAGATTTCGCACCGCTGTCCGCGGTCTCCAGCTAGTCAACTGATCCAGTGCCGCCTCATCACCAGCAACCGCCGCGCTACGGATATATAAACGCAATTTCACCACTTTTTCCATTGCATCCAACACCACCCCTTCATAGCTTACCGTGCCAGATTCGTCAACTCCTTGCTGCTAGCGCTCTGGATCGATTTCCGGAAGGTAATGTGCAGCAACGGATCACGCAGATCGTGATTGAACATGGTGAGAAACTGTGACTGACCATCGAACCGCCAGCCCGTCAGCACACCCATCGCGTCGGCCGTAATGACTCGGCCACCCTTTTCGCTAAACTCCAGTAACATAATCGGTGACTTGTGCGGACCATTAATCGTGGCAAAGTCACGCTTCCCCTCGAACCACGCATGTATTTCTCCGTTCTCCCAACCGGTAAGTAGTATCTTACGCTCCGGGTGCCACGTCAACACGGTCGCCTGCGAGGTCGCATGTACCGGGAACGATACATCCCGCAGTGGAATACCCTGAACAAATAAGGCGAGAAAGAAAGATGGTTTTATTTCCAGCCGAGCACCACGCCATCATTCCTTACCGTGTCATCGAATATCGTTACAGAGCCACCCCTTTCGTTGCTGTACGAAGCAACGGCGAAAATCGGTTCTACCGGGTGCCATGAGCTGACGGTGCTTATTGCCTCACTGTCCAGAAACTGCACCTTCGTATCGAAATACAGCGTCATTCCGTTCGTTCACGTTCACCCACGAATGCTTCAGAAAGTAATTATGAATGTTTTCATACAAGAACACAGCTTCTAAACTTCCAAAACTCGGTAAAGCTTCTGCTTTTCTGTTGCGTTTGCAGGTTGTCACTCGGTCGGCTTTGTTTACGTTTCGGGCATAACAACCATCACCATGGTGACGCTCCGTTCAAGGTCATAAAGCATGCCGAGCAGCTTTACTGCACCTGTCAAACGGTTTGTTATTGTGTTGGTGTGCTGTTGTAACACATTTTCTGCATACTTTCTTCTCCCGCATACACACACTACCTCACAGAAGCGATGATCGATTGTATGGGCCATAATGAATGAAGATCGATTTTTCCACCTGCTATAATAAGGTTTGTGCTGTGAAATTAAAAAATTATCTTTTTTTTTATGTGAAGAATGCTTTCAAACATTTGCGAAGAGGTTATAAATAATAAAACCGAACTTGAAATAGTAATGATAACACGCGATCGCCATAGTTTACTTTTTGAAAAATACGTTAAGACCACGTGTTACAAAACCAAACGTTTGAATAGTTTCTTGCCTCTCAACACATGGTCCGAATGAATCAAGACACTTCTAGCTGTTATAAAAAACGACTCGGGAGTTCTATCCACAAAATAAAATATAATTCGTGAACGTTTCTCACACCCTCAGTTGAGCGTTATGCGACAGCTGAACGCAGACCTCCATCGTTTGTTCGTTGCACAAGAGATGATTGAATCGGGAAGTCTCACAAAAGCAAAGCACTGTGTGGTACCATTGGAATAGCGATAAGCAAACATTCATGGAATGTATTAAGAACCCTATTTAAACGCGTGTGCTAAGAAAATGAGAGCGTGGGTGATTAGGAAGCAGGAAGTAAGGCACTAGATCAAAGCAAAGTTCTACCCCGACTTGTAGACGTGGTATAGCTGTAGCGTAGTTTTGACCCAGTACAGGTAATGTCTCCGAAGTAGCATTAGATCGTGCAGTTTGAAAAAGCAACGACTATCAGTGATGTATCGTCTCGGGTTGAGTGTTGTGATTATAGTTCTATTGCACTCAGTAAACGGTCAAGAAACGCCCTTTATTGAACAGCTTACGGAAAGTTCTCAGAGCTGGTACGATGAAGATTCTAGCATTATGCCAGACAAAGAGTTCCAGGACCTGGACCACGAGGGAACAACTCAAGACATCAATCAAGAACCAAGTGCTGTAACACAAGATCTCAATCAATCGCACACACCGCAGACAACCAGTGCAACCGCCGTTCGACGGCTGGAGTTGGTGAATGCACGATTTCAAGACAACATTAACAACATGAAGAGCGGCAAAGCGCGTCTAGACATTGTGTTTCTGATAGATGCCAGCTCGAGCGTGGGACCGAGCAATTTTCAAAGTGAGCTACGCTTCGTGAAGAAACTTCTCGCTGGCTTCGACGTTAGTATGAACCGTACGCGCATTGCGGTGGTCACGTTCAGTTCGCGCAAAAAGGTGTTCCGACACGTCGATCAAGTATCACGCCCGGTGCCCGACAATGACAAATGTCTGCTGCTAAACTATCAGCTGCCGAGTATCGAGTATAGTGGCGGTGGTACGTACACCTACGGTGCGCTCAAGGAGGCGGAAGACATTTTTGCCGACAGCAGATTGAGCGTATCGCGTCCGGAGGACCTGGAACGTATTATCTTTCTAATCACGGATGGTTATTCTAACGGGCAGAGTCCGATTCCGATCGCGCAAAGGTTGAAGCGCAGTGGAGTGAAGATCTTCACTATTGGTATAGAAACGGGTAACGATGAGGAGTTGGCAAGTATCGTCACGTCAAATGAGCATCGCTACTTGCTGGCCAGTTTCGAACAGTTTGAAACACTTGTCCGACAGGCACTGCATCTCGACTACCGTCACGGACCATCCGTCCCGGTGGAGAATGGATCTTTTTGTGATCGATTGTGCGATAAAGCGAAACTAAGAGATCAGAACGGTTCACCCCTGTTTGGGTGCTGCGATGAGCGTGCCACTTGCACATGTCTTACCACCTCCGGTCACTATCGTTGCACATGTCCGCGTGGTTTTACCGGATCGGGTTTACGAGGAGAGTGTCATCCGTGTCCGAACGGAACATACTGGATTGAAGGTGGGGTGTGTGAGTCCTGCCCACATGCACGTCACATCACACTAACGCTTGGGGCAACATCCGAAAAGGAGTGCGTATGTCCCCACGGTTACCAAGAGAACGAAGACGGACGATGCGTGGCGATTACGTGTGCTGAACTTCAGGCACCAGAAAATGGATACTTTGTGATGGAGCCGAAACCCTGCAGTCAGGTGCTGAACGCCGCCTGTGGCACACGGTGCCGTCCGGGCTACGAGTTAACGGGTAGTAGTATACGTCTGTGCCAAGAGAACGGAGAATGGTCCGGCATAGAGGCAAAGTGCACTAGTAAGTATTGAAGATAACATCGAATAAGAAATGAAAAACTCATAATTACTCCATCTATGTCAAACGGTCAATTAATCATTTTGTTTGGAACATTCCCTGCCATTAGTGAAGAAATGTCCACCGTTGAATATTCCTTACTACGGTATGGCCGTTTGCAGCAATCCAGATCTTGATCTGATGTATGACTACACGCCACGCAACAAATCGTTTCTTCAAAACTATAGCATATCAGCGGAACGCTTTACCGAAGCGATGCCAATCGACACCGAGTGCTCATTTACATGTGGACCTGGATTTTACCTAAAAGGTTCCCACAACCGAAACTGTTTACCACTCTCCAAGTGGGATGGTTTACAAACGACTTGTAAACGTGAGTAGACATCTTTGGCAATCATCAGTTGTCTGTGCGTCTCAACATCCATTCTCTTGTTGCTTTCCTATCGCTAACAGAGATCGTATGTCCAGCATTACCCAAGGTAGCATTCGCGACGTACGATCCAACAGATTGTGATGAGTCAAAGTCCGCCTTCGGTACCAACTGCACACTTATCTGTGACTTTGGGTTCGAGATGAAGGGTGGCCCATCCACCAAACAATGCGGTGGTAAAAGAACGGGTACGTGGAGCAAAATGAAGACACCACGGTGTATAGACATTGCGCCACCGTACATTGAATGTCCCGGCAACTACACCGTGCTGATGAATGATGACTATCCGTACGCGATAGTACGCCGGCTCCAGCAACCTTACGTGTTTGATAACAGTGGTGACAACTACACGTACTGGTCGAAGCCTGGCATCAAAGAGGAAGGTATCCGACTCACTCTTGGCGATCATGACTTTAGCTACATTGCGATGGATGCCTTCAAGAATAAGGCTCGATGTAGTTTTACCGTCACCGTGGTGGATCTGACACCACCAGTGTTCGACCATTGTCTGGACGGGCCAGTGTATTATGTGAGCGACATCAATAATCCACAGGAAACTTTCGTCCGCTGGGAGGAACCGCTGGTGTACGACAATGCTGGTCGCAATATTACCATTACACAGAACGTTACGTTTGGTTTTCTGCCGGCAGGTAAACATTACGTGCAGTACCATGCAGTAGATCCCTCCGGGAACGAAGCCGAATGTGTGCTAACAGTGCAGGTCAAGCAGTACAACTGTGATGATATACCGGAGCCACGGAACGGGTTTTCGGTGTGTGCGTACAACGTCTCTCACGTGTGGTGTGAGATTGGCTGCAAGGAAGATTACATGTTTAGTCTCCAGCCGGAAGAAACCATCCGTATGGTTTGCGACCGAGCTAGACCAACGTGGGGCGAACAGCTGGATGTTCCAGAGTGCAGTAAGGTGATCAGTTCGAGTGGAGTGGAAAAGATCATCACAATCCGGCTGGATGACGAAATGGATCCTACACTCTGCAACGATACGGATGCGATCAACGAAGTGTCGGAGGCGTTCAACGATGGACTACGTGAGGAGCTGTGTGGGCATCAGGAAGACTGTACACTGATGACAACATTATCGACCTGTTCACCCGGTAAAACTTCTTCACAAACTGACGCAGATGACGCCGCACGGTATAGCATCGTAAAGCGTAGTGTAGATACGCAAAACTATACGACACCAGATCCGGTACGCACGAACGATCGGGCAATGGTGAAAATATTTGTGTACAAGCGCGTTTCACAAGAACTTGGTCTATGGCGACCGGATGGGAAGCAATCGGAAAATATTAAAGTAAGCTTCACCTTATACGATAGTCTTTTCAAATGTGATAATCTTACGCCTTCTTCATTTTGTGTAGCGTATTAAAGAGGAACTTGAAAAGATCAACGGAAAGAAGAAACTCAGACGTCGTCTGGGTGCGCTCAATTTAGATCTTAGCGTCCTAAAGTTGGATGAGAAGATTCGTTGTGCAAATGGAAGTATTTCAAAGAAACTGGTTTGTGGTAAGTGATTGTGACAACTAAAAAACCCAAATCTATGCAACCTTCAATCTATTAATTTCCTACCTATAGTTCACTGTCCCAGGGGTACGTATCACAACTACACAATCAACACCTGCGTTAGCTGTCCGATTGGTTCGTACAACGATCAAACGGGCCAGACAGCCTGCCGTCCATGCCCAGAGCATCATTCCACGCGTAAACTAAACGCCAAACATGCCCACGAATGTAAACCCCAATGTCCACCGGGTACGGTTGCCAGGTTGAAGCTGTTGAAGAAAACGAAACCGAACGGTGGTGCCGTTGGGACGGTAAAGTATCACAAAACGCTCATGCCATTCTGTCGCCTCTGTGAACCGGGACAGTATCAGGAGCAGTATAACCGGGCCCAGTGTCATACGTGCCCGTCCAACCACAGTTCGCCGCGTGGTTCTAAGTCATCCACCGATTGCTTCCCTATTGGTGGACAGCTTTGCAATGAAAGCGTCTCCAATGTTTGTGGTGCGTTTGGGCGATGCGTTACCGAGTCATCTTCACCGCTCGGTTATCGTTGCGTTTGTGAGGATAATTATGTTGGAGAACACTGTGAAATTGCGTTGAATCCTTGCGGTTCAGCCCCTTGTTTTAATGGCGGACGGTGTGTTACTGCAAACAGCAGTGCTGGGTTCATATGCTACTGTCAACCACCGTATACCGGTGGGCCATTGTGCGAATTCTACGTCGATCCGTGTCGATCGGACTATTGCCTGCATGGTGGTAGTTGCGTAGAAGCAGAAGGTCGTCCATTGTGCGAATGTCCACTTGGCTACGAGGGTGAACGATGCGAATGGCCTAAAGACTTTTGTACGCCCAATCCGTGCGAGTTCCAGGGTGTGTGCGTAAACGTCGACGAAGGTTATAGTTGTGCTTGTCCGCGCGGGAAAACAGGAAGACGGTGCCATCTGGAGCCGTGTGACTATCTACCCTGTCCAACAGGTGCGCTTTGTTTAAACGGAGCAAACGATACCGATCGCGGACAGGACAAGTTTGTGGTGGTGATGCAAACACAACAACAAAGAACGCAACTTGCGACACTGTCCGAATCCTTGGAGTACTCAGTGAGCTATATGTGCGTTTGCCCGGTAGGATTACGGGGCAACAATTGTACAGAGATAGACAATCCGTGTGAAACGGTTAAGCGTCATTACTGCCGTAATGGAGGAACCTGTGAACCTGTCAAACTGCGTAATCTCACGGACAGTGTTACTGAGGACTACGACGATGAAAGCTATCGCTCCGTACGCTGCCATTGCCCCCCAGGGTATCACGGTAGCAGGTGTGATCTCTTACTATCTGCTGCCTTTGAGTTTGACTTTCCTCGAAGTGGTGTACACGCTTACGCAAAACTGCCCGCTCTCACAAAAGAAGACGACGCACTGAGAGCGATCGGTATGTGTGGATGGTACCGTACGGATGATGATTTCAACTACGGTACACTCTTATCCTACGCAACGACCTCCTCAGACAATGCATTCACACTGACGGATTACAGTGGACTGGTGCTGTATGTGAACGGTGCACACATCGTTACTAATGTGTCGCTAAACGATGGCGATTGGCACTTTGTGTGCGTTAGCTGGACAAGTGCTGGTGGACGTTACGCACTCTACCTCGACGGGGAGCTAAGTGCACAAGGATGGAATCTGAGTAACGGTACACCGATCCAACATGGTGGGCTGTACGTGTTCGGACAGGAGCAGGATATACTCGGGGGTGGGTTTAGTGAGACGGAATCATTCCGAGGTCGCATGGCGTACGTAGATCTGTGGAGTCGTCCCCTAGAGCCGATCGAGATCAAACACTACTATCGTACCTGTGAACCGTACGGTGGCAATCTGATACGGTGGCTCGATCTACGACTTCAAACGGTCGGACAGGTGCGCATTGTAAGTTCGGGCTTCTGTCGTGATTGTCCACGAAACCATTCGCTGCCGAATGGATCGGTAAGATACGAAGGGATGAGAGCACGGTTCCGCTGTAACGAAGGGTACGAACTAATAGGACCATCGGTTGCTGAATGTTTACGCACCTCCCAATGGACCGCTGGTGTGCAGTTTTGCAAACGTAAGAATCTTCTCAAAAACCACGATGAGATACTGTGTCTTCTGATTAGGTTCGTTTTCTCTTCCCAATAGTAACACGTTGCGGTACACTAAACGCTCCACTGAACGGTCACGTCATTCTCTCGAAGACCAGTTTTGGTGGAGAGGCTCGGTTCGGCTGCGAGGAAGGTTTCTTTATTTCTGGATCAGATATTCTGCACTGCACAGCACAAGGAACCTGGTCCGGTCCGGTACCTGAATGTATCAGCATTGTCAAGTGTTCACCATTGGTGCTGGAGGAGAATGATGGAAGAGCACCTATCATATATGCAACCGAACGTGGTGTTTTACCCCGAGCACTCGCCAGTTACGACGTTGGCGTTCTGGCAGAAGTGCGATGCTTGCCACAGTTCGCCCTAACGGATGACAATCTCCTGACGTGCCTGGAGAGTGGTCAGTGGGATATACCGCTCCCGGAGTGTGTACCTATTCCACCTACGACAACTCCATCAAGCGATCCCCAGTCGAATCTTATCATACGCGTAAACCGGCGGCCAGACGTACAGTTTTGGAAGCACCTTAGAGACTATCTGTTCCTCGGTTGCGCAGCTTCCTCCATACCTGGACGACAACTTTCACTGTTTTGCTATTCCGCTTCCGGCACAATTGCCGGTAACAATTGGACGGACCTGAGTGGGTTTACGCTGCAAAATGATGCGCCCCGTGTGACAAACATCGACGTAAAACTGCTTGGCTTTCTGATGCGCACCCTTCAGACAAAGCCCGAAAAAGGACTAGTGCCGGAAACGTTGCTACACTACATACTGTACGGCACGGTCGAACCGATACCGCCGGAAATGCGCTACCCGGTACATATCGAGAATGCGTACCGTTTCGTCATCTGTCAGTTTATTGACATTATACTGATGGATCGGGAATTAAACTACGATGATGAACTTGTGGTAGATATCAGGCAGGAGGAGAACACCAACACGAAGATCAAGCATTTGCTCAAGAACGTGGCACAGGTTGTGTACCAGCAGTACCAACATCTGCTAGAGGAGCGCAATGCACGCGAGACGGCTGCACTGAAGAAAATCATCCAGCTGGCTGAGGCGGTGCCGGTTGGGACGAGTTCCAGCACGGCCACCTCCACCACTACTGCAGCTACACCGAAACGATGCCCGTTGAGTAATCTGCCAAGTCCACCGATTGATAGCCACGTGGTGATGGTTGCGTTTCGCACGATTATCCATCGCCATCCGGAGGAATGGCGCTTCGAGAAGTTGCTTAACAGTGGACTACATGCGGAACCGGGCGATCATCTCCAGTATGGCTGCGATGCGGGATTCAGTATGCGAGGTTCCGGTGTGACGGAGTGCGGTGTCGATGGACGCTGGAATGTCGTGGAAGGGTTCTGCGAAGGTGCTGTGTGCGAAAATCCACCGAACCGGCCTAATATGCTGATTGCACCCAAATCCCTCGACAAGCAGTACTACGTGGACGATGAGATTGAGTATCGGTGTGAGGCGGGCTACATGATCAAAGGGCATCCCATCGTGAAGTGTCTACCGAACGGGCGCTGGACTCCAATGATTGCACGCTGCACACGTATATATTCGCTGGAGGTGTATACATTCATCCGAGCGTTATTAACCTTACCTCTTTCACTCTTTTCTCACAGGTATTTCATGTGGACGACCGAAAAACCTTACCATGGGGAATGTAATAGCGGGTAATACGTTCCTGTACGGTGACTCGTTAAAGTTGCGCTGTCGAGATCGTACTCTGGATATCACCTGTCAATCAAACGGCCAGTGGACCTCGTTCGATGGGTGTTTCTAGTACATCAGAACGAAAAAGTAGAAGTAGTACGAGTATAGCTAGCTAGTGTATCTTCAATAAAAATAGAAATGACACGTTAAGGAAAAACCAATACTAAAACAACGAAACTACTTACTTGATCTATTGCAGAAGCTCTATAACGTGCGCCGTTGTCTGACAATCCTTCACCTCAACCTTAATAGTGGACATATCAACGTCAATACTCCACCTCAGTTTAGACTTCCTCTGTCGATGTGGATGAACTTGAAATACTTTACGGTGTGGGACTTCAGTGCTATTCGCATGCCATATCCAGTCCAACAGGTCCTTTAAATTAGCCTGACGAGTCTAATTTGTTGTACTAAAGTGAGTTTAATGTATTACTCGTAAAGCTCCTCATATGCTGGGACACAAATGCTTCTGAGCATTTTCCTCTCGAAAGATGCTAAGCGGGGTTCGATAATTTTGGGCAGGATCCATGTAGTGTCGCAGTTTAGAGGGTTTCGTCGGCTTTGGCCAGGGTTCATGTTTCAGAGGCGTATGTAAGTACTGGAATAACATGTAGCTACGTGGCTAAGAATGTTCCGTCGGAATTGGAGAGAGTTTGCATCACAAATGCGTATGTGAGTACTGGAACAACATGCAGCGCCGCAGCTAAGAGGGTTTCGTCGGGGTTGAACATGGTCAATGTCTCAGAGGCGTATGTGGATACTAGAGCTATATAAGTTCCATATAAGCTTAGCTTCAACAGTCGCGGCAGGTCAGAGAGAAGCGTTTAAACGTTACACAAACTGAGCAGCAGCTTGGGGCCCAAATCTCACAAATACCACGTCGACTGGG
The DNA here is from genome assembly GCA_000349025.1 of Anopheles minimus. Taxonomy (NCBI): domain Eukaryota; kingdom Metazoa; phylum Arthropoda; class Insecta; order Diptera; family Culicidae; genus Anopheles; species Anopheles minimus. Next base: position 12,109,585 of record KB664054.1, read on the forward strand.
AAGTCCAACAGAGTATCTCATTGATAGTAGCCTCTTCAACATCCTTTTCCCCTCCGTAACCGTAACCTCCTTTTTTAGTAACAACTTCCGAATTAGCCACAGCTAACTTGAAAGTTGAACCCCTCAGTACGACTTCTTCCTTCAGACTTGATGGTCGATTTGGTAGCCCTGGGTACCGATGTAGGAGACAAAACATAAATTCCAATTGAGCGCTCCTGTTGCGAATTGGATGGAGAAGTTCCTTTAGACTGTCGAATGACTGGTTGGCTGACATCATATCAGTGCATTTCTCAACATTGATGTTGTTGTCGCTGCGGACCATTTACCCAAGATAGACAAAATCTTGAACCACTTCAAAAGTGACAAAACAGACAAAACCCGATGACAATGTTCAAGTGAATAACCTGTTCGTTTAATTCCGTTTGTTTTTTGTTTTGTTTTATTCTACAGTTATAGTATTATCACCCTTCCATCTTAATCCATCTCATGTTCAAAGCATACACACTTCCTCTATGCATAATGCGCAGTTTGTAATATGTTTGGGTTTTGCTCGGTTTCGCTGATGACTAATTCAAGTAGTTTTGTTGCAGCACCTTTTCCATCTGATCATCCGCTCACTCAACGACGACGTGATTAATTCTCTCTAGCCGCTAGTAACTGACCATTCGTGAATGAACTTAGGGCAGATGAGGGCTTTTTTGTAAACTAGTAGTAGTAAGTGTGCCTTGTTTCTTCGCTGATCTTTGGGTATCAGTTTAAAAAAAACCTAAATACTGTTCCATTCAATTGTTAGTTTGTGCTTTTTACGTTGCATACCGTTCGTTCACCCGCACGTCAGGAAGTACTGGCCTGTATATTTATTGATTTCTTCGCATTTTCCTTTGCTGTTGCGTCTGAAGGGATTAATGGTTATGTACAGAAATGGATAAAAATGTCTTTCAAATGGTGCAATGAATATTAATATTTCTTTCTATCTGTTAAATGCATCTCGCCGCCATGTTATCCTCGTTCCTTCTTTGCAAACAGGAAAGGTTTGTGATTTAATCTGTAGAGTGTGTCTTTCCAACATTATCTTCCTATCTATTTGCACTCTCTTTCCTTCACTCGCGCCCACACATTTTTCTCCCTTTCCCCACATTTTGCACTTGATATGACAACATAAACAGTGCGTTTCGCGTATTGTATTTGTTACCGCGTAACAAAACATTCAACAATTTACTTTTGTCCTCCAAGAATCACTCACATTTAGATAGATTTTCTCAATTGATTGCTGCAGTTGTTTTAACTGTGACAGATTAAATTAAACCATTCGAAATCAAACACGGGCGAAAACAGTTCTCTGCTCAAATTACGTATCTTGCGTGAGATAAATAAACACACACCTGTTGTACCTTCTGAAGCTTCTCACTCTAGTATCAACTATACCACGCCGTTCCATACCAATAGCCAGTGGATGCTATTATAGTTTTGCGTTAAATTGTTTGCTCGCTACACTCTTGAATTTGTTACAATATCTACATAAAATATTTTTTAATTACTCTTGTGTCACTTGTTTTTTTTTTGCTTATTTGTTAACGTTTTCTTTTGTGTTTTCTGTGTGTATGTGCTTGCTTACCTTGTGTGTATAATTTTGTTCCATGTTTCTGCTAAAGGGTTGCATTACAAGAATCTTCCCATATCTATTGCATAGTGTGGAATTATTTTTTCTTTGATCTGGCCGCAACACGTTACGTTAAATTACGTTGAATTCTTTTTAAAATACGTGAGGCTCAACGTAATCATATAGTAGCTCTTAATACCGTATATGTGTTATAATGGTGATTAAATTGCTAATTCGAAAACATGTTTGCAAAAGGAAAAACTCCTACATCAAAGCAAGCTTTTTCTGTCCAAAATTATACCATTTTTTCAAACGATTTATGTGAAATTTCGTAGATACTTGCAAATAATAATATTACTTTTACATTAATCAATCGTTTCCAAAATGATTTAAAAAGACCAGTAACTAAGATTAAACATAAAATGGCAAAAGATGTGAAAATTGTCAACATTACCAAAAACTTGATTGATTGATACTGAAAATGTTGCTAAATCACCAAAACGTACAGAATGTTTTGTTCTTTTTTTATTATTATTATTATTGCAGATGTTTACGTCCACATCCAAATTTGAAAGCTATTTAATATATCTTTTATTTGTCTTAAATATCTTCTGTTTCTGTAGTATTATAACTCTTTTCCTCTTTTCCCCACTCTATGTCTCTCGGTTTCTTCTTCTTTACCGTTTTTCCCCCTCTTTCTATCTCTCTGTATCGTGGCTTCGATTTATACGTTCATCACACGGCAATGCTAAATGTGTTTTTTTGTCAGTTTTAGATTGTTTTCTTCTTTAATTATCGCCACGTTCTTCTTTTGTTTGTTTGTTTTTCCTACTTATGATTTAGGCAATTCTACAGTTCCCCCGCATACACACCCGCATGTTACATTCATACTCGTTGCACTTTCATATCATTTTGCATTTGACAATTATAAATCGAATGGCCGTTACTATAATAATTATAAGTTTTTACCTTTTTTTTTGCTTGTTTTGTTTTGTATTTAATTTTGTTGATTGTTTTCATTTCATTCACTGCTCATTTCAACCGCCCATATAGTTTTGCCTGCTGCTTGCAATGTGACTCAAATATAATATAATAGATTTAATGGAAATGCTCAATCATATAATTTCATATTCTAATTGGTTTTTATCTCTCATTATTTCTCCCTCCTGGCTGCGTTAATTACATTTATATGAATTTGTGTATGTGTTTTTTTTTCTTTTCTATGAATATAAGTTTCTTCTTCTTTTTCTTTGTGATTTCTTTTTATTCTTGCTTCATTTTTATCATCTTCTACTAGAGTTTCAGTGTTTGAGGCTAGACATGACATAGAATGTAAAGCAACACGAAAGGATAGAAAAGACATAAGCTAGTCGATTTTAAATAAAAAAAGAAAAGGAGAATGCTTTAATGGAAGTATCAAATCCCGCTACCACTACCCAAACGAAGTGATAAATGCGAACGCTTTCTACGGTATGTATTTAACACAATCAATCTGTTTAAGCTTCTAGGCAATGTACAGAATAGTGTGTTAAGTTAATATAAAAATATGCTTACAGTGTTTTTGTTCTATTTCTATTAAACACTGGTGGATACAGATCAAAAGCATACTCAAACAAAAGGACACCATCAATGTATTCGCCTAACACACTCCGCTGATTTGTTATAGTTTCATCGATTTCTAGTTTTATATATATATATATAATATGTATAATACCAACAGTATGCTGATCACTCAGAATTTGTTCTCCTATCTTTGTATTGCATGTTTTCTTGTTTTGTTTTGTTCATAACTATTATGATGTAATTTATTTTACTTCTTTATATATATAATATATACCCTAAAGATACAATTTAATAGGTGAGAACCACAAACATTGTTTTGTTGTTGTTGTTGTTTTTTTTACAAATATGAGAATGTTTGCATAAATGATCAATATACAGATAAAGCTAGATATACTTATACGCTCCACTTATTAACTGTAGAGATCAATTTGTTTGCTTCTAAAGTTGTAATAAATGCCGTTTTTTTTTATTTCCTTTGTCAAATAGATCCGCCGTTGCAATAAATGTTCAATTAGCACTCTAAGGGAGGATGGTGGAGAAGAGAGGGGGGGGGGGGGTGTATGAGAATCAGTCACTTTTACCAACCTAATTTTTTATGTTTTGTTTTTTAATTATCCCGCATTTGTTTACCAATTTCTAATTTCGTTCCACGAGGCCAACAACTTGGGGGCGGTGGTGCTATTAACAACAAAGTATGTTTTAATTAACCGAATAAAATGTTACTGCACTGAACGTTTTAAAACCCAACATGGTTTTCCAGTTTCAAGTGTTTTACCCCTTATTCTCAGCATCCAATAATTGACCAAACGTGGCGTAATGGCAACGCACTGTTACCAGCATACGTTGACAGCAAACCCGGTGTGTGAGGACACGTAAATACATGAAATGTTCCCCGTTCAGAAATACATACGGTTACACTCTCGTCAAGGAAATCAAAAACAAACCTAGAGAAAAATAAATCTTATCTGTATACCTTTTTACTATGACTGTATGTATGTGTACGTGTGTGTGCGTGTTGCATTATTTATGTTTAATGTACAGGCACCAGGCGCACGCTAATCAATTTCATTCTCTTTTGTTATTATTAGTCAAATTAGACATCAAAAACAAAAGACTATAACAATTTCCAATCCAATTTTCGCAGAATAACAGTCTGTACAATTAAAAAGAAAAAGACAAATTACACAAAACCTATTCTCCGCTTTACACCTTCTTCCTGTATATTATTCTTACTTACATAATACCTGATTTTTTGTTGCTTTTATTTTAATTTTCCCCCTTCCCCGCTCCTATCGTGTTTTTCCGTGCGTTTTTTGTTTCTCTTCTTTTCAGTTTTCGGTTGTAACAGTTCACAAACGGTGGGTTGTTGTTTGATTTAGGAAAATTGGAATTCTGCTGAAAAATTTTGTGACACGTGCAGGGAGGATAATAGAGTGGGATGGTACACGACGGTACGCATACGGTTTTGTTTTGCCTTCACACCGAATGTCTCATTACCCTCCGGATCGACTTCCTAACAACTGTTCTGTTCGGGGTTTACTTTCCTTCCCTTTACATACGAGAGGCAAAATGCTTTTCGTCTACCTACACGCACTGCTGATTCTACACCGTTGCTGATGCCGGTTCTTTAGTGTGATTGGTTTCGCGGAACTGTACGGTTGGTAGTGTTAGGCCCTAGCCGAGGTAAAGCAAACAGTTGCAGGATCATAATCATTCGTAAATATGTCTCCATATACCTAGCGCAATGGCTCTACGTAGTTTGTTAAAAAGTACTATCCACTTCTTACAACACCGTTTCTAGATTCTCTTTTGTTTTCTTGCGGTAATAATTTAGGGTTCCTCTCCATACCAAAAATAAAACATTGCACGCTGTTCCACTCCATTAATGATTTCACACAGAAGCACTGAAATGAACAAACAAGAAAGTGTAAATAATGTTACATTTGAAGGCAAATCTGAAGCGAAAAAAAATAGAAAACAATACAGTATCACTTAAACAAAACAAAATACAAATAATAAAAATACAATTTATAATGTTGAAATAAATTATTCATTTAATCCACAGAATAATTTCGACGACGTGTTCCTGATATAATGTAAAATTTTGGGGCATTACGGTAAACGTTTGCTGGGTTCTTTTTCACCCTACATCGCTAGGTAACGCGAGAACATGTGTTTTTGTTTGTTTGTTTAGCTTTGTGCCAAAGACTTTGTCACTGACTGTATGGAACCAGTTTTGTTTTCTGTTTTCTATCCTGTTTTGCGCGCACAGCATTTGTATACTAGTTAGTTTCCTTCGCAAATGTTACCTTCCGTACCCTATATGTGTGTATTTTAACCGCTTAAACTTCTCTGTTTCCCCTTTTACCCGCACACGCATTTGCTTCCGTAACCTCTTCCGTGCAAAAATTTGTTCGGCCTCCCTTCCACTGTTCCATCCTATGTTCACTATTACACTGTAGATAAAGTTGCTCGGTAAAAAGGTTTATCGAAAATATACGTCTTTTAACATTCAGTTTTCTTTTCTCTTATGAATAAATCAGAGTGCAATTCTGCGTAGTTTGAGTATTGGTATAGTTTTGTAATTTAGTTTCTTCATTCCTGTTGGTTTATTGTTATCCTTGTGTGTATGTGTTTTCTTTCCTTCCCTCTTAGTAGCTTATTTGCATTCCGCCCTTTCTATCGCATTGGTTTATGTTTTGAATTTGTGTTGTTTTATATTCTGATTCGCCACACTATATCGCTTTGTTGGATGCGTTGAGAAAATGTGAAAGAAATTCGTTTAAACAGATGCTACACATTACACACCGATACTGAAGGTACACAGGAAACGAAATGCGCAACCATACTACCGGCCATGTTTGCCTTTTGTGTGCGTCCAATATTACCTGACTTGCGCACAATACAGACAAGCGTGTGGCGCGGGTATGACGCAACAGAGTTAAACGCTCGCACTACTATACCGGAGCCAGACTTGTGTAGATGTGTTGTGTTGGCTAATGTATTTCCATTTTTGTACGATTTTTTCCCCCGCCGGTAGTGCAAAAGGTTTCAGTAAGAAGACTGAAGACGATATTGCGTGTCTGATTTGTGAACAAACTTTCCATACATGCATAAGAAGCTTGCCGTGGCGTTGCAATTAACACTGAATGTCGTTGCGAAATAGTTACACATCTTTGTCGTATTATTTTTTTGTTTGTGGTGGTATGAACATGATGTAATTAAATTTATATACCTATAAAATGAAAGTACTCCACGCTTCATCAGCATTGATTATTAAACAATTATAATGTTGTTCTTTTGTCCTATCTCTCTCTCTGTCTCTTCCTCTGTGTAATGCGCTTGGCTTTTTCGTAGTTATCTTCATACATTGAAAAATAAAAATATAGCACTACACGCCATAACCACTGCTCTGTTTCTGCTCTCATCAATGCAAAAGAAAAAAAGCAAGAATAGAATAAGAATTATAATAAAGATAATTGTAAAACGGTAAGAGTAGTATGCATTAAGCTATATCCATGACGCTCTGGGAATTCGCCTGACTTTAGCTCGGATCTGTTTAAACTCTGCTGTACAGTTGCCATGTAATGTTACACCCTTTAATCAATGGTTTAATAAACCATTTAATAAAATAAACGCGCGCCTGAACGTTAAGCCGTACACAAACACACAGCGACCAATTATTGTGTTCAGCATTCTATTGTGGGTTTAATTTGTTTCTGCTTTCAATCATGCACCAGCAAATGCAACTTCAATCGGCGACCGAATACAATAATACACTGGCATAATCGTAGTTAAGATTATCTCATAATTTGAAGGCCATCGTAAAGGGTGAATATAGCAGAAAACAAAGTGCCACGATACGATACTATACATTGAATAGATTGAAAATGTTTCAAGCAATGAACCAATAGTTAGACACATTTTAGATTGAATGAAACACCCTTCAAAATTCATGTGTTTATATTTCATCAAGTGCATGCACTTCGTTAGTTAAAATGAATTTTAGTGTTAGCTGGTTGGGAATATTCCAAACTTGTTTTTGTTTTGTAAATCAGGCCGGGCCATATAAGAAAGAATAATTCAATAGTAATATAGCAACTAGACGAAACATTATAAACGAATCTGGCGAACCAGACACGCTCCTTTTTTTGTTAAAACAATCTTCACTACTAGTATAGACTAATGTACAATACTAATGCTTCGGTTGTATCCTTTTCCATCTCATTTACTGGTGTTTTGCTCGCAGTAAAAACTAAAGGAGGGAAAAACTTTAAATGTGATGTTGCCCACAATGAGATCCGAATTGATGCACGTTTGCATTATGTTTCCCACAGTTTCGGAGATCATGATGCATCACTCAAGACACGCGCAAAACCCTTTCTGAAAGATGAGATAAAAAAAAGCTGTCATAATATCGATTATGTTGGATATATAATTTTAAATAATTTTAAGAATCAGCAATTGCTATTTCCCAACGCGCATGCAATAGCGACCTACTTAAAATAACTTTTAAAAAAACCGATCGTCCAATTGCATTCGATACCGGGACAACGTTATAGCGTTGCATCCCATGTTTGCGTTATAAATTAAGAATAATTCGTGTGATTGTTCATCGTCGCATACCATATAAATATCTAATACACATTGCTCCAAATCCAACACCCCTCATTTGAATGTTTCAATTTACACAATTTTTCACTGCCGTCCGTTACGCGCTAATATCTTTCCATTGCAAAGGCATCGGCCTTTCTACATCTCACCGGGCGTTGCGTTTCACTTGGAAAACAAATTGAACTTGTATCGGACAGCCCCGCACGTTTTCTGTAGTTTGCAGCGCCATACGTACATGCGCTTGTTCTTATATTCGAGTTCTTGCAATAACGTTGCGTTTTTTTGTTTTTTTTTACAATCTAAAAAGCGTTGAATTGTCAAATTTAAAACAGCGTGCCCAACGATGACGCTGTTGCTACGCTAGCTACCTATAAGATGCTGTCGTTCCTGAATTCCTGGTTTTTGTAAGATTTTTCCATTTTTTTCTGTTCACTTTCGAGCGCATCCATACTCGTTACTGCTATACACCGGGTCGGTTATTTTAAAATCAAAAACATTTAGAACACGCATACTGGGGAAACAAACACAAAACAAAACAGATCGAAATTATTGATTTCCTTTCTACCTTTCCTCCTCTTCTCATTCTCTCTAACCTTCTCTCTCTCTCTCTTTCTCTTCTTATCCAATTTCTTGTCATAGTTTTACGATATTTCTCTTCATAAACCGTAGGTAAATATATAATATATATCTTAGCTGACCCCTTAAAGTATTATACTGGAATATTTGTTTTTAAAACATCTACGTCATATATCAATGTCGGATTTGTATGATCTGATTAGTTATCGGTGTACTTGCTCAGTGGGGCCGAAGAAATAGCGGCGCCGGTCTTAAACGGCAATAAGCCTAGTAAGCCAGAACTGGTAGGCATGACCGAAGTACTTGCTCAGTGTACAGAATCGTTGCAAATAATAACTTAGTTGTTGCACCACATTTGTTATATCATTGTCAGTGGAGGGGAATATGGGTATGGGGGAGATGTGGGGCAAGTCGAGCAGTTTGTAAATGGAGTTTTCTTTTGCTTCTAACCGCTCAATGTTCAAATAATGCGCTGCCCAACATACCGTTTGTACATTATAGTATCGCAGAGCGAATGGGAATTATCTTTTGCTAATGCTCTAATAATTCTGTTGTTTTTTGTTTTGTTCTCTCTCTCCCAGTGGCCAACATGTAGAAGCTGCTCCGAGCAACAGGTAAAACAGAAACTTATCATAAATGCAAAATGCGTTCGTCTCGGTATAAAGTTTGAATGGAACGGGTAATAAAAATATCATTTAAAAAAACCGCTAAAATATCGCAAAATAAAAAAAAATACATCTGCTCAATTCCTCGCGGACATGACGGCAAAATTAGTGGCCAGGTTTTGCGAATCGTTTTCAGAATTAGAAATTGGGAATAACAACTCACTTGTGTGTGAATTGTTTCGGACAGCTGTTCTTTTCGTTCACTGATTCCTTCTTCGTCAACATTCCCATCGCTAATACTAAGAACCGATACTGATATCCCTCCCCCATTCCGGTTGAAACATAAGTCTTCTAATGCCACACACTGTGTATGGCAGGCATCTGACTACCATATATGTTTGATGATGACGATCCTATCGTGACGTCACTCGTCCTCCGTCCGTTGTTGAGGAGGGGAGGGGGGGGCTCTGTAAAACCAGGTAACCAGGCGTGTTTCTGCAACGCCCTTACGCCTTCGGCGTGACGGGCGTCTGACAGTAAGGACACTCGCGCTGAGTGGTTGCGCACGTATCACAGACGACGTAGTGATTGCACGGCACGAGTGTAACCGAGCGATTCTTTTCCTCACATTTCATACACTTGTTGGCCGTCTCTTGGTATAATACTATTTCCACCTCCTCTATTTCTTCCCGCAGTTTCGCCTAAAATTGAGAAAAGAGAGATGGAAAAGGGTTGTTAACAAATGTGAACGGTCACAACCAGGGAAGCACACCGAAAATATTTTCCAAACCTGAATGCTTTTCAATTTCGCCAGTGGCATGCCACGCAGATCGCACGAACGATAGTTGGAGGGGCACCCGTTGCCGGACATTTTCATCTGTTCCAGCTTTTCCGTCAGCGCTTTCACATGCGACAGAGCCTCATCACGTTGCTGTTCCGCAATGGCCGTCTAAATAGCAATAACCATTAATGCACACCGAAACGTGAAAAAGTGAATTTAACGAAAGGACCCATACCTTGCGATTACTCTCCTCCATTTGTGCTTTCCATGCTTCGCATGCGGTTGTTGCCTGCATGACACGCTCCTCCCAATTGATCACCTGTTGCTGCTGCTGCTGGGGAACTTGCTGTTGCTTTTGCGCTTGCTGTTGTTGCTGCTGCTGCTGTTGTGAAGTGGGTTGTTGTTGCTGTTGCTGCGACTGTTGTGCCTGGTGATGTAAATGATGCTGCTGCTGTGATTGCGCCTGCGGTCCCTGGTGATGTTGACTATCGGCAAACAGCAAATTCGTTGTGTTACTGCTGAGCTCACTACTGAGTGGATTCAGATCGGACATCCTTCTGTAATGAGCAAACGTTTAGAAGATTCGCGGTTGGATAATCCCAGTACAGTGCATTACCTTATTTCGGGGCTAGCGGACAAACCGTCACCGAGTACGGGCGAGATAATGTTATTCGAATGGAAGAAATAGTTGTCGGTATGGTTTTGACCGTACGAATTGTTGCTAAGCTTCGGTGCCGAACCGCTCCCTATGTGATGCGTCCCGAATGGATCGTGCAAACCGAACAGGTTCGAATGGGACGACGGACTAAAGTTGTGGCCAAGAGAGCTGCCAGGAATGTTCACCGGTGCGGATGTGCCTTGCAAAATGCCTACGGAAGTGGAATGGGAACGAAACACAAAAGTCCATTAGAGAGTGGAACATATTCCTCACACAAAATATTCTTAAGCATATCGGTTTAATGATCGACTTGACAGTTAATTTTACGTTAATACTTTCCGTAACATACTATTTTTTTTATTTAGAAATATAGGGTAGCTGTACCAGTATTCGGCAGGTGTACAATAAAAGCCAAATTATGTAAAAACGCATTTATTAATGAAGCCTTGCACTGTTTTAAAACATTAAAAGTGATATTTTCGTTTAAAATACCAAGTTTCACCAAGTTTCACCAATACCAAGTTTATAAAAGAATAAACGATTTTAAATCGATGCAAAATTTTGTGCATTTTTGTAACCCCGTGCAATGAATTATTTTCACTTTAAAGTCTGCCGAAATCAGGTACAAGCCGAAAGTTGGGTTGTGAAGTGTGGATTTTGTATGTTTAATTTCACAACAGAAACATTGAAAACTGCCGGCACACGATCACCAAAATAGGCTATTAAAAATTCAGTTTTAAATACTTTTGGTGAATAGTTTTAGGAATATAAGACAGGATTTTTTTTTAATATTTTCGTTTTTCTAATTTTTTATAACGATCGAAACGTTTAAAACTCCACAATGGCGCTGCCGAAAAAATCTGCAGCACGGGCGGCCAAAAATAGGGATATTCTTTATAAAACGCATTTGGAGCACCAAAACGAGTATATAGAAAAATAGTACACAAGTTTATCAACCGAAATAACATCACTTTCAACTACAACGTTTGGGGATAATGGGAATTATTTCATTTTTTTGTGAAACAGCAGCACTAAGCTGCCGAAAACTGGTACCAAAGAGAAAATCGATGAGATCTATAATAACGATGGTTTATGAATTTATAAAAAATAAATAAACATTTTTTGTATTTTTAAAATGTAACGTCCAATTTTACATAATTTGTCACTGTTACACGCCGAGCTTCTCCGGCAGACCACGCGAAGGACTGGTCCTCAGCAGAAGTTGCAGGACGGTAACGGATTTCTTTCGAAAGCAGAGTATTTGCTTTCAACTCGCTTACCAGACCTTCCCGCTAGTTGCTTCTAATCCAATGCTTGGGAAGCCTATACAGACAGAAGGGGGTAAGGTGCCGAAAACCAGGGGCTCTACTTTTTACTATTTCAACTTCCAAACTTAACTCCAAAACTGAACTCACTGAACTCAACTTATTCCTCCTTTTCTCCTGCTTATATACCAAATTTTACCAAATTTCTTGGTTACTTTGATCTTCATTCTATGCGAAGGTTTCATACCAAAACTAAAGGCTGCTACGATCCACAATTGGCGAAACACCCAACTATGGTTGCTCGGATTGCTTCGCAACAGTCACTATGTAAAATAAAATTTCGTTATGTACGTTCGTTTTAAAAATTTGTTCTATAACGGCGTTTTAATTCACTTAGAACAGAATAAGATCACAGCAAGGCAATTAATGAACACAATACCTGAAAACTTTCAACCAAGGTCACGTATGTATTATTTTAGCTTAATGTTTTTTATCGAAAGTTCATGTGCGAACCGCATCGGACGACGACGACGATACTCATGGATTTATAAATATTTACACGCTAATAAAACGAATCAAACACACTGACAAGTCTAGCCCAGATCAATGAATTAGGACAGTTTTATGTTTCTATTCTCGCTTTTAATGATTGTGTAGGTAAGTTTTGTTTCATTTGTTACTTGTGTTTGAATCATGTATACTGAATAATCAATACGGCATGGGCGTTCTTCATGAATAGGAAAAAATATATTGAACAGCTAATAACAATATACTAAATTATATTTTGTAATTTACAAATAACTTTATTATTGCAAGATAGTTCTTACAACATTTTTTCTATGTTCAAGGAAAATCAATTTTCCTTTAGAAAAAGATATTGTTCATCAAAACCAATGGAGATCTTTATAAGTAACAAATGTTGGAAACTTTTATAAGTTTTCAGTAAAACAATCATTTCAAACACTTGAAAAGGGGCGCACTAGGGGCAACTTATTTCTTCATGAAATTAAATAGAAAATAAGCGATACGGCCTCACGGTCGTTCCTCATGAATAAAAAGAAATAATAAATAGAGAGAATATGTTACACTTTGACGTGTTTTCCAAAGACTTTTTGAAACTTTTGAATGCCATTAAACAAACATTCAAAATTAGAAAATTCTAACTTTAACAACGTAATATTCGGAAATGTTCAGTGATATAAATATGAAATCTTGCTTTCTCTTAGTTTTAAGATCTGTAGGTTCTATAAAGCCACTCGTATTACCTTAACACGATTCCAATTTAGGAGGTTTTATACCGGAAAATGCTCAAAATGTGAATTGTGATACTTACCGGAAATTGAATTTCCCATCGATGAGCCTGGAATGTTAACTGGTGCCGAGCTGCTAGGCAACAGTCCCGATGACATCAGCCCGGACATGGAATTCTCAAGTCCGTGCATATTGTCACGCCGGGATAGATCATCTGCAAGAAGTGATTGTTAAGCAAAACGTGTAATGTATTGCGCCGTGTGTGAACTGCCGAATGTCATCAAACTTACACATTCCACCATCAAGCGGTGAGCCTACATTAAACATATTAAAGGTCAAGCACGCCATACGTTTCTGATGTTCGCGCTCGACAGGATTCAGTGTGAGGTCATGGTCAATAGCAACCATCTGGAAATAGGGAGGAAGGCAATTTAGAAGCGAAATTTCAAAATCTACCGCATTCAACAATGTGCGCGTACCTGTTTCGGTAGATCCTGGGAAAAATCAATATTTGATAGTATTGAACCAGTGTTGGCACTGCCACTGTTGGCACCCGTTGGCCCACCATTGCTCAGCAAGCTTAGCCCGCCGAGCGGGTTGCCAGCGTTGTGCCCATTGCCGACCAGTGCAGCGTTGTGCTTCTGTTGCTGCAGGTGCGACCCGGGCGCCTTGTTGTGCGAGCTGTTGTTCGAGCCGAGGCTGCTAGTGCTAGCCGATTCGCTGCTCTCGGCACTGCCATTCGGCAGTAGCTGGAAGTAGGAAAAATTCTGCGCGAATTAAATGGCGACACTGTTCTGCCGTTTGTTTGCTTACCGTTAAATCATGTGCATCCTTTTTACTGCCCGATCCGACTACGGCCGACACAAGCGATCCACCGCCTACATTGCCCACACCTCCTCCTGCTCCTGCTCCACCTCCACCGCCCCCACCATTTCCACCAAGAACACCGGGTGCAATGACACCACCACCGGTACCGGTTCCACCGCCGGCACCATTACCACCACCAGCGACACCACCTCCCGCTGGACCACCGCCTCCTGCACCTCCGCCACCATCGGCTGCGGACAGTACGGATGAACGCATGTCCGAAAGGGCAATAGCTTGCGAATCCTCCTCCATTACGATGTACGCTGCAAATGGGGACGAAGACGAATCATAAGTAGGCGTTTCAACATTTAGGCGACGGATTAGACTTACGCTCAACATGCGCGAACGCACAAAATACCGAACGTGGACAGTAACCTGCCTGCTGCACATCGTTACACTTGGTCGATTTGTAAATTTCCGGATGAAACTGTTGCTCGGTGCGCGTATGACAGTACTGACAGTTGTCACCGGCCTCACAGTTGGCCGGTTCTCCCCACTCCTCACCGTGCTTCACGTTCGGACACGGTGTGGATCTGCGAAAAAAAGCGATAAAAAACAATTTTCACTCATCTCTCATCCCCTTTAACATTCCACTGCCCCCAAACAAAACTTACCGATACTTAAACTTTCTCGGGCTGCGCCGTTTGTCCTTGCTGTTGTGGAACTGCGGACAGGCGTAACCCTGACGACAAAGACGCGGCGGACGTTTGCACGGTTCCGTCTTGTAATGGGCCAGCACATAGTTCGTGTCCTGCCATTTCGGGTCCTCGTTCATCAGGTTGCGCTCCTTGTCCAGCACGTTCGGCCCATTCAAACCCTCGCCCGGGTCCTCCACGTTCTGGAGCGCCTCCAGCTCCTTGATGTCATACACCGGCGGTCGCTGGTCATGGATACCGTGCGCAAACGCACAATGGTGCCCATTCTTCACGCAGTAACCGCGCGCATCCGTGTCGTGGACGCACATGCACGTTTTGTAGTAGCGCAGATGGTACCTTCGTTCGGTATCACCCGCAGTACGGTGTAGGAATGGGCAGCTAAAATTGTAAAAAAAAGCACCACAATTTGGCCACGGTTAAATGTGAATGATTGCCAACAAAATAGTTTGCTAAACGAATGGATGTTTCACAGACACAAAAACAATTCTATACACTATTCGGCAACAGTCTCGATCATGATTTGAGCAGTAAGAAGGAATTCACTATCACACCTGCACTATTCCAGAGCAAGATGTCTGACCTTGAAACTTTTCACTCTTCTCAAATGACCCTTAACATTTGTGTGTTGTGTGTTAGCAATCTACTCGTCAGTCTCCTTCTTATCTTGTTTGTACATTTGTAAACACCGTTTTTCAATCGTATCCAATCAATTAACTTTCGTTGACTCTCTCCACTTTCGCACAGAATAATTGTATTGTTTTTGTTTTGATTTAACAGTCGTTGCTACTGGGATGAGTGTTTCCGATGAGTTTCGATTCGCGAAACCATAGGAACGATTCCGAAGCTCAGCAAAATTTTCCTCTAATTTGCCATAACGACCTGCTAAGGCAAGCCTGCCAATTAATAAGTCTAGCGCAAGTTGATCGGTAAACTTCCTGTACTAAAGTGCCAAACATCATTAAAATGGTACAACGAATGGAGTTTGAAACAGCTTAGATGGTGAAATTTAGCACTTGCAATCGATTTGCGTGTTGAAAATTTGATTAAATGTAATAAAATGTCTTCCAAACTAACAATTGATTTGTGTGTTTGCATAATTCCTATACATTACTTTATTCCTATACTTTCGAAATAGATTTTAAATCCCAATTTGATCTCCCTACGATTCTCCCTTCGATACCGCAGAGGTTCAACTATTTTATCTATAGCCTGACGTTCGTCATTTTCTTTGTTCTGTCATTTCGTGAGTCACTAGCAATCGTTCAGAAGGCGTTTTAGTTCCTTTTATGTGCTATCAAAGTTCAATTATGGCACAGGCCGAAGGTAAAAAAAAAAGAAAATTTCAACAAATTCAAAAAAAATTCCAACTTCTTGAGAAAACATATTGCTTGAGGAAAGCCTAGAATTCAATAGTCTGTTATTACGAATCAGCAATTTTGTTCTAATGTAGCTAGACTTCGGGGAAAACATTTATCATTTTTCTAGTCAAAAAATCATGAGCCTTAGTTTGTTGACCAAGAGTAGGCCTTACACAGAAGTAATTGCACACGATTCCCAGGACACACGGTTTGTTTGCCGTATAGTCAAAATAATTACCAGCAATTCGACATTGTTACAATTTGGGTTGTTTTGCCCATTTAAATTTGTTTTGACAACCGTACATCGCGACGCACTGGATAATTGGGAAGGTGGATACACTGTACCGCCACTTTACACTGGCATTACTCAACGACGGAACGGCGCAGACGTATTTTCAGCGAATTGATTGATTGATGACCGGAGGCAAAAGGAATGGATAATTCCTTCTGTTCTGATTCACTGCGGGTGCGGAACTTAGTGTTCGCATTTCATACAGCCAAGGGCACAATTAACTCGTGCCCTTATCATGTCCGTGGCAATGCCACTTTATGTCCTTTGCCGTTTCTGATTGTGCACAGCCGAGGGATGCAATTTTGTCAGCATTCCCAAACATTGGTTGATTGTTGATGAACTTCCATTCCGGTTGATTGGCTGTGATAACGTTGGGCCGTTGGTATGGTTTTGGGGGCCGTATCGGTAAATGTTTACTAAAATCAATGCTGCACGGAAGCGCAGCTCGGCAGGCAACAAGTGTTCCGGTCTGTGTACAAGCGCGTTTTGCAACATGTCCACAGCGAAACGCATTGCAAACAAATGATTACGAACGCGTGCCACACATGAGCGGAACGCTCTCCTCTTGTTTGATTGATGTAATTGAAAAACTTATTACACTCATTGTAACACTATCAGGTTTTCCTCTTTCTCCGCTCTAATTGCATTCTGTTTCATCTCATAGCGGTGGAAACATTTATTTCTTTTTTCAACTAATTATTATCATTGCTTATTTGTTTGATTTTAGAAATGCTTGTAAACATAAAAAAAAGTTTGCTCTTGAAATGCTTTGCATCGAATGGGCGCACACACACACATAAACACATCTGTTTTCACATGCCAACAAACAATTGCACTGTACATCGGTTTCCACACGCACACACCGTTACATGCCAGAGATACGCCATTTACGCACACTAGAACCGAGCATGTCACAAGTTGTTTTTTTTTCTGAAGCGAGGAGAACAAACATTCACGCACACGCACACACAAAATCTCATCAGCTACGTGTAATTCAAATTGTGCGAGCCTTACGGCGCTTACGTGCACACGTGTGTGCCGAGTGGCTGTATGTGTGCGCGATTGCGTGCATCGGCAGTAGATATGCTAGATGATGGTGGAAAAAGGGGTGGGGAGGTAGGAGAGGGTAGATAGGGGAGGAAAAACGGTGGACGCAACTGTACGTCTCCAAAACAAAGATTATGAATTTACAAATAACAAAGATGGCGCATACGCATTTGACAGTGTAGCGCGCGCTGGAGAAAAGACCGTGGATGCGGGATGGTCGGCGGTGGCGATGTTTCGTTTGCTAGCGTCGCAATAATCGAAGGAAAACCTGAAATTCTTGGTATTACTGCCCTCATCCCCCTGCCCGTGCAGCATATGCATCTCTCTTACTCCCTCACACACGCACAATCCTCCATCGTTTCCATTACCTTTCGCGTACCTGTGCAAAGGGCGTCCATGTTAAGCAGCTCCCCAAATAAAGGGAGCCGAACAAATTTTCAGAACAAAGCTTTTAACTGCAAAACGAAATTCTTCGCTTGGCAAGAGCACGCAAGCGATTTGAAACAAAAAAAAAAACAATATTTAATTTTACTGGAAGGCAAAACAAACCTGCACTTTTTAATTTGTTTTTATTTTCCGTACAATCTTTTGGCAAACATTTTGGAAGCGTAATATGGAAAGTTCCGATTGTGTTGTGCTGCGAATTACCTTCGCCATCGGTTACCATATGGTTACAATTATAGTTGCACAGATTCAACAAAACAACAGCATTGTTTTGTCTAGCCACATTGCCTGGTTTCGCTTTCATTTCAGTGCGAAATAAAAAAAAACTCCAAACTTAGAATCCACCTGATGACCTTCTCACAACAACTGATCGTGTGCAAAATATGCGACAGTTTCGCATATGCTATTATCCATGCAGTGTTTTTTTTAGCTTCTTTGATTGTGTTTCATTTTGGGATTCTTTAACAAAGTTGACTCCCAATAAGTGTTCGCTACTGTTCCGTACTGGAATGCGTCATCGAGTACCTTAGATTGCATTGGTTAACCATCAACGCACAATTTTGTTGTGTCTTTTTCTTCGAGATCTTTCTTGTCATAATAATCATGATGAACGAGAATTTTCGTCTGTTTTCGTTTAAATTACTTCTTAACATAAATACGTCATACGTCGCACTACGCTACTGTTATGCAGTCACACAGTAAGTCCTTTGTTTTGCGTATCTCTCTATGTATTGTGTGTGTATGGGTGACACGGTGTGCGTTCTGATATGTTGAAATGCATCCCCGTCGTGCACGTTTCGTTTTCATCGCGAAACGGCGATTTACTTACTCGTCCCCATCCGGACAGATTCCGGTCGTTTCGTCATACTTCGGACAGTAATTGTCCGCACTGTAGTTGAAGGAACCGTCCCGTCGGCGAACCGGACGCCTCCGCCGCTGGTTCATAAAGTGCCAGTTGAAGCAGACGAACGGCCGATGCTGGTTGCATTTGTGCTGCAGAAACGATGGGCACTGCTCGACGCGAAATTCCTTCAGGTAGCTAGAAAACGACGGCAGCCAAAAGAGGAAAAGATTGTTAGGTGCTGGGCTGGCAGTAAAAGAATAACACAGGCAGAACGGTGCGAAACGCATTCCGGTTTGCTGTGACGTTTTAGCATGCACACGCACACAAACGCGGAACATCCGTAGGGGAGGCGGGGCGGCGAGGATAGATACGGTAGTGAATGGTGAATTTTTTGGTGGCCACGGTGGATACGGTTTATTGCGATGCATGTATGCATCTCGTACGGTGCACTTCCTTTCGCACACTTTTTGGCGCTTTATGCCTCCGCGAAAGCATATGTATGTGTGTGAGACTGTGTATTTTTATGTTGCAGCGAGATGTGCGCGTGTGATCACCATTACCACTATCTCTCACCCTCCACCCTTTAAAGCTTCACCACCGCCCACTCACCCTCCACCCAACCCCACCTGTCTACGTTGTGCGTGGCACGACGCACACCGTGTGATGGACGCTTTTACACTTACGTATAATGGTTTGGTTTTTCCGTTTGCGTAGTAAACAATGATTTCGTTGGATCAGTTGACGCCATTTTTTATGGTTTGTTTATCTGGGTTTGCAATGCTGCGTCGCACGGGGGCGCTGTCTCTACTAGAGCATGGTAACATGCGAAATACACACAACAATTTTGCGTTTTTACTTTTTACGCCTTTACAACCGCACGGGAAACGCTTGCGTTGTTGCCTTTTTGTTTTCTATTTTTTCTCTCTTTCTCTCTCCGTTACTACAGGCGAACTATAGAGCCCAAAGTCTCTACAAAACAATCAAACAACAACAATCTTTTCCGTTACTACCCCGTTTTCGCCCCACCAAACGCCTGCTCTAACACTCGCGCTTCTTTGTCACATCTGAGCGTTGGAACCGCACACCACCATCCCGCCCGTGCATAAACTCGCTTTTCTTGTGTCCGTGTGTAATGCAGCCGTGCGCACACACACGGTCAATCGGAACGCCCTCACGTACGGGCAGCAGATTCACGGTTCAGCGAAAAGCTAACTTCCAGTGGCTCCACCATAAAATACGTGCTCGCTGCGTTTCTTCCTTTCGCTTCGGCCAATCAGTCACGATGTAGTAATGCACACAATTTTTTCTTTTACACGCTTCACAATACGCTCACGCGCCCGAATACAATGCACTTCAAAACTTGTCCGCTAACGTATTACACATTTAAAAAAACACAGATTATATTCACTTTACACACATTCGTCCGTTCCTTGGAACGCTTTCTACCAAAACTACCGCTGCGAATGACAGACTTTCGTGTGATGATGATGATGCTGCTGCTGCTGTATGATTTTTGTAGAAACGAGTAAGCCTCACGGCTTCATTCGCTTCTTATTTTCGTGTGTGTGCCAAAACGGGCTTTCCTGGTCGAAGCTTTTATTGTGGTGTTGCCTGATGAACATGACTTACATTAGACCTTTTTGGACAAGGTTCAGAAAGAGAGAAATTTGAACACATTGGATCAGCAGCGGTTAATTCATTGGCAAATTGCCTTGATGCTTATTGAAGTAGTAATCAAAGAGAGAGTTCCATCTAGAGTTGGCCCTATTTGTAAAGAAAACTGGGTTACACTTTTGTTCAACAATCGTCAGGATCATTTATGAGAATACTTCAATTTATAATATTCTCACACAGTATGGCAAAAATAAACAACCATGTAGAAAAGTAGATTATTTCCTATACTGTGCTAATTTCTCTCTCTCTCTCTCTCTCTCTCTCTCTCTCTCTCTCTCTCTCTCTGTACAAATTAATAAACAATTCTTTTTTTTTCTTAGTCGTTCGTCGTACCATGACCTTTCTGTTCGAATTTGGTACCATTTTTTTGCTACGACGTAGAAAGAGAAATAGAAGGAACATTTAATACGAACCACCGCGGATCGTTTGTCAATTACTGCTAAATACGTCTACCACTTTCTGGTTACGAATTCTAGTCATCAAAATGTTCTCATACCATCATTTCATTCGGTATTTTCCGTAGTACAGTGATAAAGTAAACGTCCTAATTTTCCACATAATGGCAGCTTACGAAAAGGCCTTTTACTCACATATCTTTATAAACCTTGTAACAGAATTATTTTGCTTTGGAAATTTTTTATTCCGTAAACATGTGCTTTTGTTTGGTTTGTGTTATATAAACAAACAGTAAATTATTGAAAATTTGTTTAGATATGTTTTTCTATAGCGTAGCTACCTAGTAAGTGCCTTTTGGATTGTAAACAGGTGCACACTACACGTTGTGCAATTCGATCAGCTGTCACACGAGAAGCAAAACAAAGGCATTTTTATTTGTTTATTTTTCCTTTCCTGTTTCACTGATTCTAAATTTGCATGCAGTATGACGACAAGTTTACTGCTGGTGAGACGATATTTAAATAAAAGTTGATAAGCTTCGGTTTGGTTTTCAACTGCACGGATAAAGACACACGTATGGGATTGTTTCTAAATAAAACTCGAAAACCATCATATCGACGATCCCTCGATGACTGGTGAACCGATACGCAGAACGGTTGGAAGAATTTCCGCACTCCAGTAGACGACAGCTGTACCGCTGGTGACGGTATGTGAAAGGTTAGGGGAAGGGGATTTTTATCAGTCCTTAATTGTGCTGCAACTGAGCACCTTTTCCAAACAACAGTGGTCGGTGTGTCTTATCAGCTTAAGGCGCCTTCAACACGCTGTCCGTTGAGGCTACGTCGTTTTCCCATCGTAGTCGTTGTTAGCGCCAATAATCAAATCAGTGAGATCATCGGCACCACTAGAAACGCACTAGTGCACGGTCACCGAAAGAAAGAGACAGATTACACGTACCTGAAGCTAGTAAAAGGCTCCAATCGAACGAAGCAGGTTTTGCCACTATTTATTGAGAGGGTCCGCACGCCAAGGAGACGCAGAAAAGGGTCCAAATGAACGACAGTAAGGTTTCATCGGCGACAGCTGGTGGAAAAGTTGAACTATTTCCCAGTGCGTAACGCTTATCTTACACTGATTGTTTCTTTGCTACGTCAGGCATCAAGTTCGAAATGGATATGAAGATGGAACCGTCGAGCCCACCGGAAAAGGACCGTAGCATGTACTCGCGGTGTTCAAGCGCTGGCAGCATACACACCCCAACGTCGTCCGCGCACAATTCAGGCAAGCGGCAGTACCAATGCCCCCTACAGTTCCATGACATAATGTTCGCACTCTATATCCCCAATTTCAGAGGATGAAGAAGACTCGGGTGATAATAAGAGTAGCACGATGAGCTACAAGGAGCGCCGAAGAGAAGCACACACCCAGGCGGAGCAGAAGCGCCGGGATGCAATAAAGAAGGGTTACGATTCGCTGCAGGAGCTGGTACCAACCTGCCAGCAAACGGATGCGTCCGGCTACAAGCTAAGCAAAGCATCCGTGCTGCAGAAATCGATCGACTACATCGGTTACCTGCTGCAGAACAAAAAGAAGTTGGAAGAGGAACGTGCCTCGCTCCAGAAGGAAGTGATGGCGCTTCGCATCATCAAGAAAAACTACGAAAACATGCTGCAACATCAGCAGACGTCCCCGGGCAGGACCGAGGCACGGCTCAGTGATGATATCAAGTTTCAGGTGTTCAAAGCCATCATGGATGAAATGTTCGTCACGTTCGAGCAATTGCCGATGAACGATTTTGCCGAGCTTACATCCGGCGTTATACCGTGGCTGGAGGAGCACTGCAAACCGCATCTGTTGCGGGATGTGGTCAACCGAATGCTTGCACACATTACAGCAAGCATTACGGTGGAAGCTGCCCAGGATATGGCCAACAGTCGGGACATGAACTAATATTGCGAAGCCATCGTTTGGCGACGTTGGTTCATAGAGACTTTGAATGGACTTCATTCGTCTCTTTTGGCGACGTTATTTTTAACTGCTATCTGCGTTATTTTTAGCTTGTAAATGTTTTTTTTGTTTATTTAGCCTAGCTTTATAGTCAATCACAGTGCAAGGTTTTTTTATGTTCACTACCACGTGTCTGCGGAACGCCTTCACGTTGTTGTGGGAAATATAATGTGGGGGAGGGGGAACGGTTCCATTCATTAGAAAATATATAATCTATGTAGCATACATATATAGCACAAAAGAAATAGATGATATTCTACATAATGTCGTATCTTATTACAACTTTATATGATTACGTTCTAGAATCGCAATTCATGCAGACCGACGTAAGCCACCCGAATTGTCTTCCCGGAGTTGGTAGGCTGTTACTATTCTGCACAGGATAAGTCATCAGAATGCACAAATACGATAGGTAAAAAATGCGAAAATTTGAAAACTGCATTTATTGGACATCCGGTGTCAATTATAAATTGGTTTATTTATGTTCAATTTATAAGAGTTACTTCAAAACATTCATTTTATTTTACTGCACTTTTAATGAAAACGTAAGCCAATGCGCTTGCTGTAACTTTCTACGGGATGTGAATATCCTAGGACCTCGTGTTTGTCAAATTTAATCAAATCGGTCTGTTAGCAAATTTCTGTTCCCTCACAACAAAAGTTCTAACAAAATCTGAATAGTAAAAAGTGTATGATTACAAGACTTGGTGGAAAGGAACGACTAAATCTGAGAATCCTGATCTCTGATGAAATCTGTTCTTCATCGATTCTGTGGTCAACACCGGCACTAATTGGTTCACGTTGCCTAACAAAGTTGAGGATGCTCCATGCAGTGATGCCCAACATTAGCATGTAGAATTATCACATTATCCCCGAGTCATTGAGCTGTGCTGAAGCGCATTTGAAAATAATAAGATGTTTCTGAAGAACAGAGATGTCTGGTTTTAAAACTATTTGCTTATAACTCTTGAACTACGGGGCCCCCATGACTGGCCCTAAGTAGCCACCTAATCCGACTATTGGTTACAGAAAAGGTGAAATATAAGTTTAAAACCATCTATCCGGACAGTTTAATGAAAATATTTGTCTTGTTGGAGTCCAATGGTTTGAAAATTCCGACTGATTAGATTGACATGGGTGTTAAAATTTAAAAAAATAGTGTATCGGTATTTCGAATAGCAAGGTGCTTCCCTGACTGAAGGCCTACAATTCAGATTGGACCCAACTATGGCTATTAGAAAAAATAAACTTGAAAGTAATAATATTGACATACAAAACATAATTAATATGATTTCTTTAAACCACAAATTTTAGCATTTTTTCCTAACACATCCGCCGTACGAACGAATGAGTCCTATGTTCAACTTGCTAATACTTGTTTGTGTATCATGTTTATTTGTCCACACAAATAAGACAAATATTTTCCAGCGTTATTTCACTCGTCACGTAACAGTTCAGCATGGCATCGTATCCATTCTGCACCATATAGTTTAGTCGTGCAATGTCGAGAATGCGCTTGCACTTTTTACCGATCGTTTCCCGCTGCGTACGCGTTAACCCGCACCTGTCCTGTTTGCTACCGTTTGGGTCGTCTTCTTGCCGATCACGGCTTCGTCCTGTACCGCAAACAGCCCAGCTTACCATCCGCACGATACACTCAAAGTCCGCCCGCGTAATGTCATTCGCCAGAAGAAACCTTTTACCGGCGAACGTGCGCCACTCACACCGATGATGGCAGCAGAGTGCGAACAGGCATCCTTTTATACGGACGGCAGATTTGGCCCTGCTGCGCACCAAACATCGTAGGGCGAGATCGGTAGCGCTGCCACAGAGATGCTTCCCTATACCGACGAGCCGTTTGCTTGACTCGAGCAGATCCACCTTGTGTAGCTCAAGATCTGCAATGTCCGCTCGTACCCGTTGCACGATTTCGCGCGTTTCTATTTTGTTGTCTTTTTTGTGGCGATGCGAGGCACGGTCAACCAGCAGCACTTTGCAGTGTTGCAGCTGTGTTTCGACTATTCTAGCTAACCAGTAGGACACCTGCCCTTTGCCGGCACCGAACTCCACGAACGCGGTATCGTTCTGCAGGAAGTCGTACTGTTCAAGCAAACCGAGCAATGCCGACGACTGTGTCAAATGCTTCAACGTTTGGGGACCATAATGTTCCACCGTTAGCTCTTGCTCCAAAATGCTGTGGCGTGGTGATTGATCCTTTATAAGCGGTTCTACTGTATCGTAAAGGCGGTCTATCTTCTCTATAAGCGCTTTAAGCTTTTCCAGCGGAATATCCGATAGCTTTTCACCAGAGACGCCTTCTGCCGGTTGTGGTGGTTCTGATTGCTCCTCGTCTGAGGTGCAGTTAATGCCGGGCACTATGTATGGTTTCTGTTCCATTGGTGGTCTTGCGTTACAAATTTTCAAATGTTTCTCTAATTTAGTGGCCGATATAGTATGCTTCGGATAGAGTGGGCAAGGAATGCGGTCTCCTGTGCCCGACTCCGAACCATTAGTACGATCGGTGGGTTCATGCTCACCACAGTACTCCTTCCCGGCACCGACCGTCATTTTGCAGTACCGTTTTTTACGCTGCACAAAGAACTTACACCTTACCGCATGATCGGTTGATTGAAGTTTCGGTTTTTTACTATCCGGTTCATTTTCTAGCTCTGCATTCTCCATTCTTAACTTTATTTACCAATATTTAGTGCAACTCGTATGCGGTTTTACCACCTGCAACAGGCAAAACTGTTGATTTCCACAGTGTGGATTATGTTATGACGTTTCCGCTGTCAAACCCAAGGTTAGTTGAAAGAACAGGTTGCCGCATAGATGGTTTTTGTCAAGGTGGATTAATTTAGGAGGTGAATTTTTATCGATTTGACAGGGCGACATTTTGGTCGACCTCTGTCAGAGTTTATTAAAAACGATTATTGGTTTAGTTTTTAGTCCAGTCGATATTCGATATTTGAGTCCGCAATTCAGTCCACCAAATTCTGTCCTTTCTCCACAACAAAAACCGAAAATCGAGCAAATTTTTCTCGTATTATGACCGACGAAGCTTTGACGAGTAAACATCGCTAGCACTGGGTACAGTATTTTGCACGCCAATTCATGGTTGCAAAATTATGGTTGTTATCTGGAAGATAAGTTTTCCAGACATGAAAATTGCTTTTACGGCATCGCAATTCATATTACTAGGTTTCATTTTTCGTTTCAAATTATAAATGAAACAAACGATCCGTAAATGACACGAAAAAACACGTTTTGTTTTGCAATATAAATCTACAGCAATCAATTGGCAAGGCAAGCACTGTGTCGCTACCAAACACCTTTCCCTCCTCCAACACTCCAACCCTAAATGCCAATGGAATTGCTTTGTCAAGTTGGGCAATGTCAATTTGCTCTAAACAACTCAACCTCCTATATCTACATACCTTGTGTTCTACAACGGCATTGTTACCGGTAAAGCAAAAGTTACCGGTAGAGCAACCGCATGGTTACCGGTAAAAGCATTGTTACCGGTAAGCAAAGCATTGTTGTAAAGAAATCCGTGGAATACGCAGTTTCGGAGTTGACCGTGCTGACGTCCAGCTACGGATTGTGGTGCACATTACAATGTCACAAATCTAACTGGTGGTTCAATTCCAGCAAATAAACTTCCGTTCGCCGCTTACCTTGATCGTAGGCCAAAACGGTTGTGGAAAAACGACAGTCATCGAGTGTCTGAAGTATGGGTTAACCGGCGAAGTTCCACCCGGCACCAATCGGGGTGCCGGGTTTGTGCACGATCCCAAAATATTCAACACCCTGGAAAGCCTGGGACAGGTGAAGCTCATGGTGAAAGATTTCACGGGAAACACGGTGACGGCGATACGCTCGATGAAAATAACGCACAAGGGAAAGATTCCAAAGTTCGAAACGATGGATTCCACCATCACCATGGAGAATGCAAAAACGAA
>KB664055.1:0-25017 GCA_000349025.1 Anopheles minimus
TAGTGCAATTACCAAATTCTGAAACAACAAGCGATAGCGAAACCGTTCATTCAGCAGATACTAGTGACGACTTTTTCATACCTTGTACAGAAAAACCTATCAACGCATTCAAGTCTCAAATAGTTCTCAAAATAGATAATTCAGATAGCTTCACCTACGAGGAAATCTTCCCAAAGTATTTCAGGTTCACTTATTGCAAACCACGATACGACGAACACGATATAATCAATATCTTCAGCAATCAATTGAACCCAAAGGGATAAACTGCATTAAAACGCCCGTGTCCGTAATATAACTAGTTCAGGAAACGTATAAAAAGTATTCTATAGATAGATCATTTAAAATAGTTATATCCAACTTACTATTGGAAGATGTTCAAAACGAGATAGAACAGGACAGAATCATACGAGAGATACACGAAAAAGCACACAGGGGCGTTAATGGAAACAAATTGCAAATCTATCAACATTACTTTTTCCCTCGAATGGAAACCAAGCTTAAGACATTTATCCTTGCTTGTAACAAGTACAAGCTTAGCAAATACGACCGAAATCCATTCATACCATTTGATAGGATTCACATAGACAATTTCTTTTTGAAAAAAGCAAAATGGTTAACAATTGTCGATTCATTTTTTAAGTTTGCAAATACAATCCCAATACAGAAACGAACAATAGTAGATCTTAAAACGGCTGTTGCAGAACACATTCGTCAGTTTGGACGTCCCTCGACAATTGTATGCGACTAAGAGCCATCATTCACTTCTATTGATTTTGTTAGATTCCTAAATGATTTAAGCATAGAAATTCATTATTCGAGTTGCTCAAACTCTAATGGAACAGTACAAAGATTTCACTCAACCTTGATAGAACTCAACCTGTATTGAAAGATACAGGCTCTTACTCTGGAACATCAATTCCACAAATTAACAGACATTTACAACAATACGTTCCATTCAGTAACAAAGTGTAAACCCCGAACAGTAATATTTAATACACGTAACATAACAAATGCCGAGGAGATTGAGGAAAATTTTGAAAAGCTACGCAGTGATATCCAAATGAGATTGCAGAGGCACAAAGAAAATTACGAAAATAAGCACCAACATTTAGAAGCACCCAGGCCACTTGCTGAGAACGAAGCTGTTGTCATTAAGTCATCTCAAAGATTAACAAAAGACCGTTATCCCTATAAATTATCAACAGTGAAGGAAGATAATGGATTAACATTTAAAGACGCTTATAGTATAAAAATACACCAAAAAAAGAATTAAATAATTATGAATTACAACATGAACTGGAAAAAGCTGCAGGCCGAGGATGTCCTTTTTCGACCCCCGGGAAGGGTTAGGATATGATTATAGTTTAAGATCAACATTCAGAATAGTTACTATTCGTATACTTGTTCAATGTGAGTATACGCAATACAATGTAGTTGTGGAAGGAACCGCCTCTCGTTCCGACGTGGTACGCGTACGAAACGCGTGAGCATCGAGTTCAGTCAAGTTTTTGTTTTGTGTTACGGCCTGATCGTATTAGACTAATTTTTCTAGGATAGTCAATCACTGCTACGGCGGAGCGGTCCGGATGAGATTCCCCTTCAGACAAGTTTTAGTATGATAATAAAGAAGATATCATAATTTACATACCGATATACTTACTTTCTAGTGATTGCACATTATTGTCTTTCACATCAAATTTCGATTTTGAAATCGTCTTTGGCAAATCCTCCGATTGTTGCGATCGTTTTGATAGAAACTCTATTGACCACAACTGAAATGAAAGATCAATTAAAATTCGAAGATGTCAACAAATATTAACAATAATATTCATAATATTCATAATTACCCGCACTACTCCATCGGTCGATCCTGTGATTATGACGTTTTTAGTATCCCATTCGCGAATACTTGAAAAAGTTACACACAGTATTTGTTGCATCCGATCAGAACTACCCATACTTGTATTAACAACAGCTAGCTGATGACCATTGATGGACCAAATGTGCAACCAAGTACCGGAACAAGTTGCAATATCGCCCTAAATATAAAACACATCACACATCAGCAAGGTATTCGAAACAAAAATGGAAAATGCAAACTTACCGTCAACTCATTTATGCTGACAGCTGCTACTACTCCTATGTGTCCAACTAACTGTCGAACATACGTCAATCGTGCCAAATCCCATATTATAGCACTTTGGTCGCGAGAACCACTTAAAATGATATTGTAAGCGGTGCTCGACGTTAGAGCTGTGACTACATCCGAGTGTCCAAACAAAGTTTGCTTTAGTGATAGTTTTTTCATCTTTGCATCTATGTTATAAACAGATAATACAGAACTGGTTCCAGCTATTATTAGCAACTTTGCGCTTGGACACGCGCAACAAATTATTTCGCCACAGTTGTCGATGTTTTCCCATGCATGGTATGTTCGATCTGAATCATAACAACCAACACGTAAAGAATGATCAGCGCAACCCCATGCTACGTATCGGTTATACGATTTTGGTATTAAGATTTTGTTCTGTTCAACTGATAGAATGTTTTTTTCATGCTGTATTATTTGTCCAACCGGACCTTTAAGTTCTGAAATAAAAGTAAATATTAGATTAGAGAAAATCAAATAACATAAAACTAGACAACTAATAAGATCTCATACTTTTGTAACAATATATCAGTTTCATTCCAAAATAGCAAAACCTTATTTTTTATACTCAAAGATGCATGGAATAATAACCTTTCCATTTCCAGAATAAGGCATACCTAAGAGTATTTTATCGTGTATAAATAATATTGAACCGCATTTTTAAACAAACTTTAGTACATGGATCATATTATGAGAAAAGAACAACAAGACTGTAGACTGAAGCCAAAGAAGCAAGACAGCTTTTTAATATTGCAGTTCCTTGAACAAATTGAAGCATTCCCTTTTAATTGTAATACTGTGGAACACCGGCTTGTTTGGAAGGCCGGAACGGAATGGATCTTCCGACTGCTATCTTTCGAGTTATGCTTAATTCTAAATGTTCAACCATGTAATGACTAGATATGTAATCTCTGAAAAAATATTACTTTAGAGTGTGGCCAAAGTGTACAGTATTTGGATTCCTAGTTACGCGCTCAACTGTGCCAAAGAATGTTTAGAATATTTTTAACATATAATGTAACAACCACGTCATCAAAGTCCCATCATCGAAAAAATAATTATTGGAATAGGAGTTTCCAGTCTTTCAGTCCCCAGTCTTCCAAAACAAACACTCATGACATGAATACATGAATGGGGACTCTATTCTACCTTTTTACCGTATATTTCGACTATTCAAATACAGATGCATGATTTAACCGTCCTACCGTTAATAAAAATAAAAGGAGCGAACCCTATAACTCGGGAAAAGACTGTAAGAAAATATTTATCAACAAAAGAAGACGGGTTTATTATCTTTAATTCCACTTATCCGATTCGAGTCCCGATAAGTACGAATAATCGGTGTGCCACTGTATGTTTTTCTTGGAGAACTGGCGGCATGATTTCATTATTGTTACACTTTATACATTTAAACTATTTTTATTTTAATTGGCAGCTTTTCTAATGTGTTACCTTTGATGGGCTGTTGGCTTGATTTCAAATTTGTAAGATGATAAAAGAAAATTTTCTCATAGTTGATTGATGGTGTACCACCGATAGGAGACTGTGGAGGAATCAGTGGGCTCACATCAACTAACATAGAGAATTGTTTCGGCGGAGTCATTCGCTTTGCGGGATGTTGTTTTCGGAACAATTGTTTCGGTATCTGACCGAAGTTGTTGATAAAACCTATTGCGGCATTTTTCTGCAGAGGATCTTCAATGCTGCAAAATAAAACATACAACAGTAAAATTTCCAATATTCAAACTGTTCAGTTATCCACGCAGGACATACTTGTAAATATCTACATTTCCTTCGTAGAACAAATGATGAAACACATTCACAGCATTGATTGCAGTTTGTCCTTGTTGTTTGAATCCAAAAATTAGGTCGATCCACTGTAGAGTCAAATAAGCTTTATTAATAGAATGAAACATGTACAGAGTGTTCAATAAGTTCGGATACAACTTGGTTACTTTTCATCTTTGTGTCGTTTAGTTTCTTGTGCATTATATGTATCGATTTTGGTTTCAGCTTTAGTCCCAGGTATAAGCTAATCGTCGAGCATGTTATCAACTTGTTATCATATCTTGTTTTTTTTTACCGCACAAGATGAAGCATTACCGTGACGTCATATTAAATTTGTTTGTGGCACGCAGGCCGTTGGGAGCTCCTGTCCTTTGAAGTGAAATTCTTAGTCTTATAAACCCGACAGAATGTTCAAAATGTTCGGCTATGAGTGCCGATGTTGGCCAGCATCTCCTTGTCCTATAGAAACGTTCTCAATTGCATATCTCCGCCCCAGTGATGGTTTGGAGGGTCTTTTCAAAATGTGGGAAGCTAAAACTGGTTTTTATCGAGAAAAACGCAAAAATTAACGCCATGTTCTACAAGACAGAGGTATTGGAGTAGGTTGTGATCCCAGAAATTAGGGATCACTATGGGAAGTATCATTACGTCTTTTAACAGGACAGTGCAGCGGTCCACACCGCGAATTTCGTCCAAGTGTGGTTTTGGGAGATTTCAACTGAATTTCTTTATAACACTATGAAGCCTCCCTGCTTCCCGAAACTTCATCATGTACACTATTATGTAAATACTGGCCAAGCAGATCTAGTATCTAGTGAGCTTATTGCATCAAATAAAGAAACTCATTTCTAAGATCTGGAGCAAAATACCAATAACTCAAGTGCGTGCCTCGTATGATTTTTTTTAAGAACGTCTCAAGCTGGTGTTGAATCATAAAGGTAGTTTTCTTCTAAAGGAATTACAAAAGTGGAATAACTTTAATACAAACCTAATGTAGAATAATATAATGTGTATTAATGTTTGAAACACATGCTTTAAGTGTATTCGAACTTGTTGAACATTCTGTAGGACATAAGACCCCGATGACATTATATTTGTCAAAATAAATGTTCAGGAATAACAATCACAAGCGATGCAACGAGATTAAGCATACTACTGTGTCCGAAAAGTAAGGTGACATTGAATGTGAAATTTCGTGCGCCAAAAGAAGTACCTTCTTTTTATTTTTCGTTTGTCAATATGTATGTTTTTGACAGACCTGGCACGTTTCAACATCAACCCGGCTAGGAGTGACAATTTGTTTTCGGAGCTCCACCTAGTGTTTTTGTCCATATTGACCATGCCGAAGTACAGTGATTTCAAGAATGGACGTGAGAAGGTCGAAGACTAGGACCGTCCGAGGAGACCATCCACCACGACCGACGACGCCCACGTCGTCCAAATCAAGGATTTGGTGGTCAACAATAGTCGGTTGACGATACGAGACCTTTCGGAAAGTGTTGGGATTTCCAAAGCCTCGGTAAACACCATCCTGAAAGATGTTTTGGGGTTGAAGCGGGTTAAATCTTGCCTGGTGCCGAAATGCCTGAACCTGCTCGAAAAGCGGAATCGCGTCGAAGTCTGCAATACGATGCTGACAGACTACGCTGAAAAGCTGAAATCGATTTTAACTGGCGACGAAACGTGAATTTACGTATACGACCCGGAAACAACGGACCAGTCCTGCGAATACCGTTCTCCGAACGAGCCGAGGCCCAAGAAGGCGCGCCAAAGCCGGTTGAAAATCAAGGTGATACCGACGGTATTCTTTGATTCCCGTGGAGTGGTTCACAAGGAATTTCTTCCGAAGGGCCAAACGGCAAGAGTACTATCGAAGCATAATGCGGTGGTTGCGGATGCCATCATTTCGAGGGAATTTTTTGTAACAACTAGCATCCATATTGTTCCGCTACCGCCGTATTCGCCAGATTTGGCACCAGCCGACTTCTGGCTGTTCAACAAGATAAAACGGCCGCTTCGGGGACACTGTTTTGACACCATCGAGGAGATAGAAGCCGCAGCGACGGCGAAACTAAAGGACATCCCAGAATCCGCGTTTTCCAACTGTTTAGAGGAGTGGGAGAAGAGATGGGAGAGGTGCATTGCATCGGAAGGGGATTACTTCGAAGGTGATGACCTTCATTTGGCCTAATAAAAAAACCATTTAAGAAAAAACACAGTCACTTTATTTTTCAGACACAGTAGTACTTGAGTGCGAGCCAGTCGGAGATGATGGCTACTGCGCTCAAGTAACGGACATTATATGCGATCAGCCTCTTTCAAAGCACAAACTGTGAGAAAGTGCTGCTACCGTTAAAAAATAATCAGCAGTGTAAAATAAAATCGTATAAGTTTCACTTAATATGTGTGAGTTAGCGAAGTACTGTTTTTATTCGAAAACTGAGTTGTTTCCGTAAGACATATGGCCCTAGTAGCTGGTAGACATATGGTTAGAGATAGTGAGATCCATTAACAACCGTGTTGAATCGTGGCGATACCTCGACAAAGAAAAAAAGGCAATCGAAAAAGAGTTGTTCCCGAGGAGCAATGATATATCAACATTGTTATCGGAAATGTTTCAGATCAGAAACTTATTAAGTGAAGTGTTATAAATTTTTTTTTGTTATTGTGTTTGTTATTTTTTGCTATTTATATTTTTTTTTTGCCTGACCGTATTAGACTTAGTTTACCACGTATAGTCAATCACTGCTACGGAGGAGCGGTCCGGATGGGATTTTGGTCCCGGTCTTTCGTGTGAGAGAGCAGCGCCGATACCACTACCCCACCGGGCTGCCCCGAGTGTTATATAAATTAAAGTAGACCGAATTATGAAAATATTCGAAAAAAAATTACACTTACCAAATGTAGATGACGGCTTACATAATCACATTCGAGGGCTTCTCGGTGCATACGAATGAATTCACGAGGGTCATTTTTGGCCCATGGTGGAAGTACAACATTATTCAAAATTTCACCATTCTGCTTTGTGCCAAGATCAAAACTGTTTGAATTTTCCAAAAACTCAGGAAGGTAAAAAAACTCTGGTATCAATTCTTTAACGTCAGCCATATTTTGTCTGGAAGCCGAATACCAAGCTTCTTTAATACTGTGAAACATTCGATCCGCCAAATCGAAATGACCCCCTTGTAAACGTAGAAAGTGCTGTGTAAATGGTTCTAGTCTTATTAAATAGGAACAAACGATCATAGCCGAGCTGTAGTGTGTTCCGTAATGGTATGGTGGTGTGTCGCCTTGAGGATCGTCCCAATCTCTGTATCGTTTGAGAAACTGATCCAACCGATCCTTTGTTTGTGCTCCCATAGGTTTTGACAAATCCCGAAAGTTTGCTGATTCATTCAGATCTAGGACTTCGGAGTCGTAATTTGCCAAAATCCAAGGAAATACAGGGTACTGCATCAAATCATTATACGAGCGACCAGCTAAAGAATTTAAGTGCATGAGGTACTGAAAATTGGTTATTTCACCACGCTGGAATAAAAAGAATCAGAAAACCAAAAGCATAATATTAGCATAACTTTTAATATGATCACATAATATGAATGAGTTTAAAATACAACAGTACAGTATAAAAAACAAAAGCAATGAAAACTGTATGCATGTCAACATGCAAGGAAGGGCTGTACCTATGGTGTTGGAATGATAGATGTGTTTCTTTTTTCATCGACGGTAATTATTCATAGTGGAATTAGAATGCGGAGCTTCCATTACAATAAACCAACATTTTTAATAAATACCATCCATTTTGTGTGACCTCAATAGGTCATAAATAAAAGCAATACATTCGCGGACCTTATTAAAAAATACAGTATTATATAAAACATAATAATCAGTATCATAATATAAAATGCTGAAATAATTTTTTAAAGTTATGCTTAAATCAGTTGTACTGCCTCTTCACAATGTTCGAAGAAATTCATTTTAAAATGGATTAATGCATTACAGTTATGATAAACAAATTCAATTCACAGAAACTACTTTACTCAAGCTAATTTTTATTTAAATTTTTGAAGTCCATCATTCATTAATATTTTTCATGTTTTTCAAATAAAAATATCGTACTACGTCTGCTTCTGGAGCATGCCTACTTTTGATGCTATTTTGGTGTAATCACAGCATGGTAAAAACTATTAAAACCGATTGTATGTATTTATTTATTCATAAATTGTACAATTTATGCCGTATTGTCACAACCATTGTATATATGTATTGTACAAATTTGTACAAAATGGTTGCCATTGTGTGAATCAGTTAAATTTAAACTTATTCGATTTGAGTTGGTACCGTTTCGATGCTTATTCACTCATTTTTATTTGTTGAGAAAACATGGCACTGCTTTTAAAACTATAGGATTAAGCAATCCAGCAAAATGTGGCAACCTGTTTGAAAAATCCTAATTTTTATTGCCGTTATGGTACGTAATCCGACCATTAGGGGTTTCAACGGTCCATAAAAGAGAACAATACGTGTTCTATTACTAGTACTATCTTCAATGTATTTATTTTGTCGTAGCGAAAATATGTTATTCCATTAGAACCACTACTAGCACTATCACTAGTATTGGTACACTTACATAAAATAAAAATATCAAGAAAGAAGTATATATTACATTTATCGGTAGAAACAACTTGTTTTATGTAATTAATTTAAACTTACCACCCAACGCTGAGTCACAGAAGTTTCACCAATTAAACTACTCAACAGGCCAGCGTTTTGTTCCACATTTGCTGTTCTTTTTTGTCCTGCCACAGATTGCTGCGCATTGTCTGCAATCTGTGTTGCCATGGAAGACACTTTTTGGAAAACTTTATTGCGCACTTTTTGAGGAAAGCTCAATAAATAGTTTTGACCATTGCCACAAAAAATTTCCAGCGCAATTGGCTGCAACAAATAGCGTCGTTTATGTATTTCACGAATATCTTCATAAAATATTTTTGAAGATTGTCTGATATTCCGAGACCTGTGAATTAAAATGAAGATAAGGAAAATTAATAGAGCAACGGATTGAAATCTGCTGCTGTTTCAGCATCCATCCTATGTAAATTTTATGCGTTTGATTGTATGCAGTTACTGTATTATTAACTTTTGTGGTTGTGTATTATTAAACTTATTTATTAACAAATAATCAGATCCACAATTAAACAATCAACGTTTAGCGATAAAATTGAAACGACAATAAAATAAATAAATAGCTATGTGCCCGGCTAGACGGTCCGTAGAAGCGATAGCACACACGTTTGTCTTGGTGACCTCCTGACCTCACGCATGACAAACATCGGCCTCTTATAACCACTTGAAGCTAAGAGCCTGCTCGAAGAGATGTTAACAGGACATGCGCTGTTCCCATGTTATCACTTCGATACGATCTCAATGTTAATTAAAAATGTTATATGCATTCGCACTTGTGTCAAATGATTATGAGAAACAAATTAATAAACAACATATTATGAAACCAATTTCGACATACTATTGCCTGACCTTAGCTGGTCAGGTATTGAAAACCATTAATTCAAACCAACATGATTTATCAATAGGGCCAGCTAATTCGTGGCCTTGATTATCTCAGCTTCAGAGTTATCAAACTAGTTAAGGAGGGATACTCAAAATTCCAATAGCCTCATCTGAGGGTCTTTGGGAGCAGAAGAGAGATTGGTGGTTAGTGGCCTACTGGAGAAACATTTTCCGGGCAGGCTGTTATTGACTGAGAAATGTTCGCTTTTAAGAACTCATATCAAAACACATTTACGAATTAATTAACACATTTGTAGAAAATTTCCCGGTTCGTGATATCGTGCTTCTGGATGGACGAATTGAAAGAGGAAAGACGTCTGTTATCTTGGCGAGTGTGTATTCAACTGTCCCTTCTTACAATCTATTAATTTCAATTCATTTACAAATTCATCATAAATTCATTCCCCGCTTCGGCAATTCATTACACATGTTCACGCTACCCAACTAATATTGGAGCAATTCGAACATCATTATTAACCAATCATCTTTAACCGTAGCTTACGACCAAAACCATCAGTTCACAGTTTTCCTATATAGTGTTGCCAACCAGAGTTCCAATCAGGTGACTGAAATCTTCGTTTTTAAGAATGTATTCGTGTACAAGGCGGTTTGCGCAAAGTTGAATTCGTTCAACAATATTGATGTTGTTTAAATGTTTCAGAAAGTTCAAAACACATGAGAAGAAAATGTGCAAAAGAGAACATATTGAAGTAAAAGCCCCAACGTTGGTAAAAAAATGACATAACATTAGAAAAAATCTTCCGAGTTTTCTAACAGATGTTTTGATTTACGCTTGAATGCTCGCTACTATCTGGTTATTTTACAGCAATAGCTGATGAAGCATCTTGGCGGCCCTAAGCGAAACGAATGTTCGTGAGCGTGACCTAGTCACGTTCGAATGAGCGTGACCTAGTTCCAGCAGACAGAATTAACGCATGGACATATCTGACAAAGGAAAAGGGGGAGCGAGATGCGAGCGCCAACGTTGATCAAGTTAGTACCCCAAATGCGAAATATTTAGAATGAAGATTACATCCACCTGGAGTAGGATTCAAACTCCTACAATTGAAACCTGTTCCGCTTAGTTCTTGAATATACTTTACTAACACGAGATAAAGCTCGAAAATTTAGCTTCTATACAAAAACTCTTTATATGTATTGCATTGTGCTTCATAGTGCAGCCTACATATATACAGTTTATATGTTCTGAATTTTAAACCTTCGTTTGTATACATGGATAAAAACATTACATGGCCGGAAAAGAAGGAAAAGGCTTTGAACGGCCGGTAGATGAAATTGTAACTCCAAGCAAGTGCTAAAAAAACTGGAAATTGTTTTCTTAAAAAAAAACATTAAAATGTTAGGGGACAAAATAATGATCTAATAAACCTAAAACATCCATGAAATTGTGAATACTTTAAATACCGGTATCTGCCTGAATAAAAATCAAAGATATAAATTCCAACATTAAAACAGGGAAAAATACATTACACTGGACAGTTTCCTGAAGTGGTGCTGGGTAAAATTGGATCGAAGATCTCCGGAGGCAATGAATCGATATCATGTATTTCTCGATTACACAGCAAAGTAAATCCATCCACAATATAGCAGCAATCTTTCCCAAAAAGCATCAAACCTTCGAATGTATCCAAACCTTGTATACGAGCCGTGCGGAAAATGTTAGACACCTGCAATAAAATAATTAATTGAGTAAAATAATAAATGCATATTCTTAACGTTTACAAACACAGTGGAACACCATCCACCCGTACTCATCAAAAGTCGACTTTGGTCGAATAAACAGACTATTTAAGATTATCCATGTATAGGATATATCCATGTATATATCCATGTTAGTTATTAGATGAATATTATGCGCCTTTTAGACTTGGTAATTTCCGTTGGAAAATCCATGGTAAAATATGTCAAAACCGCTTTGACAGATTTTAACAAGGCAAGGAAAAATGAATGCCTCTCGACCTATGTACTTTCTGTCACCGCGTGGTTGAATATGTCAGCTACCCCGGGCGAGAAAATAAACAAGTAACCAAACGTATACAAATCATGCGTTAATTGATAAGAAACAGAAAACGGATGATATTACCCTTTTGGCGGCAACCACACTTTTTGCCGTCGCACCAGTTAAGAAAAAAACATGAGGTCTGAACGACAGAGATGTTCACGCAGTGGGCAGATTTATCACACAATAATGTCATTAAAGAACTTTAGCTTCAGGATACGGAATTCTTGAACTACTTAAGGATGGTTGAAGAGACATATTTGCTGTTTCTACGCGTATAACGTGAGTACTTCTAGAAACTTAAACCCTAAATCTAACTCTAATCAGAATGAAATAAAAGTAATTTTAACTTTATTCCATGATCGCTATTATACATGTGGCATGGTAACTTCAGTCAAACGGCCCGGGTTTGACATATTTTTTGATGGATTTACCATAGAAAGTTATCAAATATAATAGGCCCATTTGAGTGCAATATTATATACTGAAAAAATAACTATTTGTTTTTTTTTACTTTCTTCGGCCAGCGTAAAATGCCGTTTCTATTTTGACACATTGATTTATTGCATCATACACTGTTTCCGGTGCCAGTTTCCCGAACGGCAAGACCGAGGTTTAGATCACATTCGGAACATTCCTCCGTGGTGAAGACTGACTATCCAACCGAGTAATATCATTAAGTCTATGAGGCCTCATTAATGACCGAATAGCAGCAATTAGCAGAAGTCTGTTTCCACCATCAAGATGGAAAATTTTTAGCTCAGTGTTCATAACTCATCATTTGTGAAAATTCCCACTTAAAAAGCTTTAATGATAGCGAACAAATTCCACATTGGCGTCGTTCACAAATTACGTAACGCTCGTAGGGGGGGGAGGGGAGGGAGTTCGTTCTAGCGTTACGATTTGTTACATAGGGGGGAGAGGGGATTTCGCTATGTGTTACGTAACATTAATTTAAATGCTTCGAAAAACTCGTGTTCTATATACTTTGCATCTGGTGACCTACAGTTCGGTCTGATTAATTTTCTTCGAATTTCTGGCAAAATTTCCTATGGGAAATTGAACACTCAGGTCGGACAGGATGAGGAATTTAAACCAACGATAGGAAGTATCACCGCCCACCAGCTGACGAACGCCTTATAAACCTTGAAGCGCCTTGATGGAAGGCATTTCTCAAATGTTATCGACATACGGACCAACAGAGTAGTAAACGTCGACTCAGACCATTTCCTGGTGATGGTTAAGTTACGCCAGGATTTCTGCGCAGTTCATAGACTGCTCAATGAGCCAACCCCGAGGCTCAACATAGATCGAATGAAGCAAGCTAATGTGTCCCGAATACTTTTCTGCAGACTCGCGCCTCTTGACACAGATTTTGACGGGAGTTATAAAGCTGGATTTGTTGTAGGGAAACATTACTCGGTATGGCCACCGACCAAATCTTCACTCTACGGCAGATCCTACAGAAGTACCGAACAGGATGTCGGAATCGTTCGAATCTCACCGGGGGCTGAGGCAAGGCAAGAGGACAGGCTATCCTGTTTGCTATTTAACATTGCTCTGGAAAGTGTCATGCGGGCTCCGACATTCCGGCAAGATTTTTACCCGATCTCTTCAATTCCTTGACTTCGCAGACAACATCGACATCACCGGACGAACATCTGCGGCGATGTGACTGAGGTGTCCCCGACGTGAGGCCGATAGGATTCCATTGGGGATCAATGCGACAAGTACCTGCTTGTCGGAGGCTCCGACCGCGATAGTGCTCGACTGAGAAGCACAATTGGACATCAAAATAACCGAGGGAATCCGAAGGCGCATTTTGTTTAGGGGAATTATTAGGGGTGGGGGGGGAAGAGGAACACAGCGAGCTTGAAGGCTAGACCATTAGAGACTCTCTAGACCAGTACAGTCTAATTTGAGGGGGATCGGATGCAATAGATATTTATGCACCTGAACGGACGCTTAGAGTAAGAGAGGCCTTAAGAACACCTTTTACGAATAGAGCCTATGCCAGCAATGCCCCACTGACAGCGATGTGTAGACAATTCAACGAATTCAGACACTTTCACGACTATAATATCAGTACCGTTACATTCA
This sequence comes from Anopheles minimus, assembly GCA_000349025.1. Taxonomy (NCBI): domain Eukaryota; kingdom Metazoa; phylum Arthropoda; class Insecta; order Diptera; family Culicidae; genus Anopheles; species Anopheles minimus. The sequence continues at coordinate 13,626 of KB664055.1, forward strand.
AAAATAATATATTGCTGAGTTGGAACAACCGAACAGGCCTAATTTAATCAACAATAAGTAAAAATGTAATGTAAATGTATGTAACTGTAAATGCACTACGAAGGTTCAACTAGACGCTCATGTCCATTGAACAATACAATAAATAATAATAATAATAATAAAATGCAAATTTTTAATATGAACACAGCTTATTCAAAAGAATCAGCCTTGATAGTAATCAAAAAGAATTACATATTTCAATAATTTCACACAAAGAAATGAAGCCTTGGCCCGAGTTTCCTGAAATCGATTTGGCGATTACACCGTGTTATTCAGACGCTCTCGAGCTGGCTAGTAAAAAAGAAGAAGAGAACGTTTCCGGATTCTGGACAGTCTAATGCACGATAAGGAGAACATCGTACTACTCATAGAACTCGTCTACGAATCACATTAGGGCTTTCCAAAGCGATAAATATAACCTTTAAACCCCTTAAAGGTTTCAGTTTGTTCACTTAAAACTACACTTTTCGACCAGGTTTACCTGTTATCTGTATATTTAAGAGTTATTTCATATTTTATAATATGAAGCTATGTGTTTCTATTCGATTTGTAAAAAATATCTTATGACGGAGGGGGGGTCGGTCTTGTGTTACGTAATATTTGAAGGGGGGTTTCTTCTATCGTTACGTTTTGTTACGGTAGGGGGGGGGGGGTCGAAAAATCGCAATTTTAGCGTTACGTAATTTGTGGACCACGCCTTTGTCTCACCGGTCTACAAGCTGCAGGGAAGAAAATTTTAAAGACTTTAAGTGCATGACGGTCGGTTAAGACGAGTAAATTTGGGACTGTTTGCTTTGATTTCTTTTTGTTGGCGAAGTCTTTGCAATTTACTTTACGTTATTCGATAGTGATTGTACAAAAGATAATTGCTACCATGATAAACATTACTTCCAGCAGCTTAGTCTTGTTTGGGGGGGGGGGGGGGGGTCTCACGACGACGTGAGCAAGTATGTTGCATGTATACAATTATTGTGGAAAACCACTTCAAACTAACTTCAATAACAAAGATGTACATGTTAAGAGAACACAATGAAGCAGGACGTCTTGCATGTACACTAGAGATGTGCAAAGTGACTCAGAGCGAGTGAGTGAGTTGAATCGTACCAACTCGTGAGTTGCGTTCACTCGGCACGGCGTGTTTTAACGACTCGTTTTTTATTAACTCACTCATGAGTGAGTACATGTCGGCACGACGATTCGTTTTCAATAGCGTTCATGAGCAAGTTGAAATGAAAACGTGTGGGCGAGTTGAAACGTCAACGAATGAGCGAGTTGAAATGAAAACATGTGGGCGAGTTGAAACGAAAACGTGTGAGCGAGTTGAAACGTGAACGAATATGAGCGACCGTCACTCTCCTTCTTAGTATATTACAGATACATGTGTGTTAACAAAACCTACTATATTTTTCTCAGGACCGTTGCGTCCTTTTTAATGGTGTGTTATATCGGACGATATACCGTTGTTTTTTAGTTGTTAATGCTATGTTAAGTCGGATGATATACAAATAATTTAATAAAAAGTTCCAAACATAAAACGGTCACTCCAAAATCCAAGCCGACAGTACACTTGGTCCGTCAAAAATACACGAAATTAAAACAAATGGTTCCGTGCAAGGTGCGTCTACAAAGCGAAATAGAAATGGGAAAAGGCTGATTGGAAAGAATAAAGCCTACGGAGCATTTGGTTCAGTTCGGTTGCTATTTCGCTCGCGCTTAAGGTAAAGGATACGTGGACGTGCAGTATGTTTTCGTTTCAATTCGCTCGTACGTTTATTTTCAATGCGCTCGTACGTTTTTGTTTCAACTCGTTTTCGTTTCAACTCGCTCACGTTTCAACTCACTCGTTTTCATTTCAACTCGCTCACGTTTCAACACAGTCACGTTTCAACTCACTCATGAACGCTTTTGGTAAACGACTTACCGTGCCGACTCATGAACGAGTAAAATGACAGAACTAATACTTATACGTTTGTGATTTGTTTTTATTTATTGTGATTCCCAAATGAGTCGTTAAACGAGTTGCCTCAGAAAAACAACTCATTCACTCTGAATTGACTCACTAAAACGAGTTGCGATTCCCATCTCTAATGTACACGAGCAGTTAATTAACGACGGTTAATTTGTATCGCATTGTTAGTCGCTTATTTAAAAAGCGTCTCTGGAACTGTAGATAAAATAAACAAACAAAAAAAAAACAATGAACAATTTTTTAAACTTTTTTCAAACATTTCCACTTATTGGACGAAATACAACCATCCCGACATTTTGCTAGAACCTATTCTGAAAATATGCTTTTATAACATTTTGCTTAGTAAGTAATTTTACTTTTATGTTAAGATTATTTAGACGAATCACCAATCTCTACCTTATTTTGTCGCCGAGAAATGGTTTTGTAATCTTAAATTTTTGCCTTCTTTTTTTACCTAGTTTCATTTTACAAAAAAGACAATAGGAGACAATTATATAGGCATACATATGAAGCATGAACGAAATACTATAGTAAATGCAATCTAAATACGTTGATAGTTCTTGCATGACTATTTATCTATCCAACTTCCAATATGAAACCAATTAATCTCAAAATCTACATCATTGATGTTCTCTGCTTGTATTTGTGTAAGATAGATTATTCAATCGCATATTACGGTCAAGAGGAGCAAACGAAATTTGTAACTTCTCTTCGTTCAAAAGCAAGCAAAGAGAGCTTACAATAGAGCATACGTCATTTTATTCATACGATGCATACCCCCAACGTATGAATTGTAGCATTGTAGAATCTACACTCCGGTCATCACCCCCCCCCCCCCCACCAGTAAAAATATGCCACAAAATGTTTATAACTTTAGCAAATATCTATTCTTCAATCACTATCGAATAACATAAATTAACTTGCAGAGACTTCGCCAACAAAAAACAAATCAAAGCAAACAGTTCCTAATTTACTCGTCGTAAACGACTCGAGCTTATGTTAATAGAAAGGCTTTTTTCTACTTTATCTTTTACTCATATTCACTTCATCGATTCGACCATCTTATGAAATGGCTTCCCCGGGTGAATAGCGTTCTACTGTAGCTGTATCCATAAACACATAAAATGTCACCTTTTCATTGTCCTCCAAAAGCCGTAACAATATTTGGTTATCTGGTAACGAGAACGATAAGTCCTCCTCATTTTCTAAACAATATCCTTTTTCATCACTTTTGACTCTGAAATGAAAATTAGAAGAAAAACACACAAACATAACGTCAAAATTTTTCTTCACGATACAACGGCTGGGCTGGGAAGTAAATTTTAAACCACAACAATATGTACGTGAAGGTACGTCCGCACTGTAGAACAGTTCAGTTATACGTAACAAAACATTGTTACGTATAACTGTTACGGCGTAACAAAAACACAACCCAGAAATGCTGGATCCGGCGTCAAACGTAACATAACATGTGCACGAATTTCGTGTATTCGAGCAGTTGAGCCACGGAATGATTTTTTTAATCAAGATAATGGATAACTGCGCTAAATTGAACCATTTTTCAGCATTTCTGGCAACCGTTTTGGCTGTCAAAATGCCCTTGGCAACACTGATTGTACCGTAACAAGTGTGGACGCAAAACCTCTCCCTCTAGCGTAACAATATCTTTGTTTAACGATAAAAATTAATTTTAAAAACAAAAACCACCCAAAAATGGCTGAATTTAGCGCAGTTATCCATTACCTTTATTAAAAAAATCATTCCGTGGCTCAACTGCTCGAATACAAGAATTTCGAGCATATGTTATGTTACGCTTGACGCCGGACCCAGCATTTCTGGGGTGTGTTTTTGTTACGCCGTAACAATGTTTTGTTACGTATAATTGAACTGCTCTACAGTGTAGACGTACCTTAACAGTTATAAGTAACAATGTTTTGTTACGTGTAACTGAACTGTTCTACAGTCTGGACGTACCTTAAAATTACATTAAAGGTTTAGTGATGATAGACTAACAAGCTCACCAATTATACGCCTAAGGGAAATTGCGCCTTTAATTGATGTCAACGATTAGAGCAAAAATGTGACTTGCAGAGTAGTATTCGCTCCTTATACTTCCAATGCAACATGCAATAGATCTTGTTTTGCACTAAATAACTTACCGTTTTGTATTTGAGTATTCCGATGTTTTTGCAGCATTGTTTCTTGGTGATCCATTGCCTGCAGTCATTTCCTGTTCAAACTGCTCAGGAAACATATTTTGATACAATCGCACGAACTTATTATACTTTATGCTGTCATAGCTGATGGCTACACGACTTTTGGGCGGTCGTTGATGCGGATGTTCCTCGGTATCGACCACATCTACGATTTCAGTGGGCGGTGGATAATGCACATAAAAAAGCAAGTTCTTCAGCATCTTTTTTCTCATTCGATATGGCCCTTCTGTTCTATCAAGAGTCCATTTTGTGAAATCAGCACAACATTCCGGACCCCATATGCCACGTTCACGTATCAGTTCTGCCTCAACTTGCAACCAATCTTGATGAACGTAACGTTTTGTGTGCATGTAACTATTCCCTTGTTGTGTTAAACAATAATTCCAAAACTCCTTTACAAGAGAAATTTTTGCATTTAGAAAATGTCTGTTGGTATCAGAACTAAACTCTTCATTAAGTAATCTTTGTCTTTTACCCACTTCCTTTTTTAACTTTGTTCGGGAAGTTAGCCGTGTCAAGCCACCTGTGACTTTTTGAATTTTAGATTGAATGCTATTATGCACGTCCCAAGGATTTCGTGAGGTAGAATGCCTTTCTCTTTCTACATAGACCACCCAATGTTTGAATGCAGAATCAAAAATCTGTTCATGAGTGCACTCCATATTTGGAGCACGAGAATTATGCAACGGTTGTGTAAGTGTTACTTTAAATATTTCTTCTATTACTGGTTTCTTACACACGTAAAGTTCTTCCCAAACTCTGATTGATATATTCTCTAATTCCGATGATGATAAACCTGGAACTTCGTCATCCTTATAGGCAGCATTTTCTGAATTTTCAAATTTTTGCAGAGCTTCCACGTGCCAAGTAGTTGTTCTTTCCTGGTCAAATTGTGCTGTACTGGATAAAATTATATTCTCTCCCTTATGCAATTGTAAAATACAATATGTCAAGCAACCGATGAAGTCTGGATCATGATTTCCAGCTCCAAACACCAACAAACGGTTATTCATAAGTTTTTGCAATATGTCCACTAAAGTTGCATTTACCGGAGCAGGAGGATAAGCCAAAAGGTAAAGAATACATCGATTTAGGGACCGATACAGAGAATCTAAAGAACTTGTACTTGCAATGTTAGTTCCACTACTACCTATATTACTAGTAAAATGTGATGATAAAGATGCAGCATTACGTTTGGCATGTTTCAATAAACAAACGCAGTGTTCTAAAACTTCACGACCATCAATGAGTAACATTTGTTGCCACAATTTATCGACAAAGCGAGCTGTTACATAAAAAACGTTACTCATCACATGCTCCTGTCCATTATATTTGATGTTATTGCTGCTGATTGGAGTGTTAAAGTGGCCTTCAGCAATAATATTTATCATCGATTCATTTTTCATAAGTAATAAGATAATGTTTGTCAAAAAAATTTTACGTTGATAATCGGAAATAGTAGTGCCTTCTATAAAAAAATCTAGTATCATGTCTATGACGGGTAGGGATTTTGGGGAGTGAATCAACACGAGCGAATCTTTTATCAAATTTTGTAAAACATCCATTACATGCATGGTTATTGTCTCGTCAATATGGATTTTTGCTAATTGTGGCGCTTTTTCTAATGTGTCATTTATTGTTGTTGTTGTTGTCTCATGCATGTTCGGTGAAATACAAGTAGGCGATATATTTGCTATGGTGGTTGTGTCTGCAGTAGTGCTCACTGCTGTGGCAGATAATTCAGTGGATGAATTCTCGTTGCCTACATTATACGTCGTGGAAGGAGCAAACAGTATAGCGATAAGTGAAGTTATAACATCTCCACTCATAGTATTTGAAGGAAAATCAGGAAGATGCTTGTAAAACGATTTAAATAAGATTAATATTTCGCACGGATGCGATTCTAACCAGTGTGATGGAACCTGATTTGTTATGTTTCCATCAATTTTTCTACTATGTACGATAGATCTTGTCATGCTTAGCAGAATGCATAATGCTTCACTGCAAAATGACATTTTTTCTGGTGCCACGTTGTCACTCGTATGAGCGTTTGTTGACCATAGGAAAGACCAAATCGACAGAAGATTGTTATCTCTGGAAGGAATGACTGATGATTTTACCGGATAACCGATCATCAATGCGATGAGCAGTGAAAACACCTCGGGTATGTTAATACGATGAAGTAATAACCATTCCAGATAAGGAAATCCCATTAACATCGGAGAGATTTGGTTCAACACTGCGCTTTCTTCTGAAATTGTATTATTTACGGGGCCACCTAAAACTTGTGAAGGGAATTTTGATGACAGTAAAATGGCATTTCGAGAATACATGATTATTTCTGTGTTTTTCAAATATCCTTCATCACCATTTGTACATTTCCCTTCTCTGAAGCGAGAAAGAATGGGTTCTCGAGTTAGCATTGTCACTAACAATCGAAATCCCCAAACTGCCGTTGTGTAATGCAAATGTGGTTGCATAAACAGCAACACCCAATCGAGTCCCAGTACACGGAACAATTCATCACAGAATCTCCAATTGATTACGTTATTTGCATCATAAAATAAATTATGCAAAATATTCAGGCCACGATTTCGTAGATGCACATGGCGATCCGTAAGATTTTCTGAGGGTTGCTCTGAAGAAAGTTCCATCTGGAAAGAAAATGTGAAATAGATAATCATTATAATAAAGGGTATAACAGAATAATAATAGTTTCAATCCAGTTTTGTGAAAAAAACATTAGTAATTTAAATTTTAACGGCTGTTCGCGCCTTGCGATCACACCACTCAGAATGAATAATACTCTTATATCTTAACCAAACAACACCAATATAGGAAGCAAATTTTAATATTTGTTGATAGAACATCAATATTTAGAATTAGAAAGAAAATTACAACACTCACCGTAGGAATACTTTTGACCATAAATTGTCCAAACAGAAGTAAATCATTAGATCGAAATTGATGACAAAGCAATATTTGTACCAAAGCAAAAAAAGCTTTTTCTGCTCCATCGTCTGTGATGTCTTCAATTATGTGGAGGAGCTTTGACATGCACTGAAAATACATATAAATTACATTACAACATAAATTAGATATACTATTGTCGTATCGTTTGCTAATAGCCGACAAACTTTCTTTCATTATAAGGACATAAAATCAACCGAGTACACCCGGGATGAAACAGAAATCACAGAAATGTCTCCCAACCAATGTGAACTGCATATTACATTAAGTTTAGATTTAAGATCATAGTTATAAGCAATACGGCCTGGCCGTAATTTATAATTTATGAATAAAAAAAGGACATAAAATACATATAATTTGCATTACAACGTAAATTAGAAATACTCTTGAAGTGTCGTCTGCAATAAACCGAAGTACATGCAGTATTCGCTTTGATATCCTATCCTACTTGATAACCGACTTAGCTTTGTGGCGACCAAGGCGCCCGAGAAAAGAATCAGCCAGGACAAGAACAGAGCGCCATCTAGGAGGTAAAACACAAAGCAACCAAACAGCTAGTCGAGATACGACACAGCGATCCTTCTTTGTAGGAGAACAAAGGATCCTTTGACAGCAGGAGCGGTCCGGGTTAGAAAGTTGCTCAACGCCGGGTAACACGGAAAGTTCAGGACACGGGCACCAGAATATACAAACGGTGGCATGTCCGGACGAAAAACAGTACTGTTCCAACCGTGGTACCGTTACGACCACGATGCAAATCATCCACCACGGCCCACCTCGAAGGAAGGAAAACCGAAGAAAAGCCCTACATCCCTGAAGGAATGAAGCTAATAACCCTGACGGAAGGAAGGCCGAAGAAAAGCCCTAACAACCCTGAAGGAAGGAAGACCAAGAAGAAGCAGTCTTGAACCGAGACGCCCTGCAACCATGAAGGAAGGAAGACTGAGTATTGGACTGGGACACCTGCGGTCAGTAGACACTCGGCAACAGGAAGATCTAGGAAGTAGGATTCCAACCGGAACTTTACTAAAGCTTTATGCCTTAAATCAGATCTATAATTAACAGAGCAAATCAAATGTTAGGTCTAATATAACGCATAACAAAAGAAATTTAAAATTCTATGACCATAAAGGCCCTTGATTGTTCCCTGGCTCGATCTGTGTATGAGTACGGATCACACAACCACTCCATAACTCTTTGTATTTGGCCTTCTTGACAACTCCATTAATGCACCCAATTAAAGTAAAGTAAGCTTCATGAACATTTCGGCAACTGCGAGAACCCTTAGGAGACGACATCTGGCATATGTTTTGCGTTATCAGGCTTACTTTGGACAAGGAAATTCTATTAATGGGGTTTATGATTAGTGTTTGAAAGTGCGCAACCGTACATTTTACTGTGTGCAAGGTGCGCACTTTTTGCACTATGAGTAAAAAATCACACAGCGTGCTTTTTTGCTACACGTTATCTCTAAAACCGGATACCCGGGTATGATTTTCATTTACAAACCTAAATTTCTTTTTATAATAATTTCGAATCCTCACAATTGTTGCAATTGCAATAAAAAATAACAAAAAACAACGAACAAAAAAACCAATAGTTTTTGGCGCAGGATTGTATTTTGTTTTACCGACGATAAATCGGAGTATGATGTGAAAAAAATCGTGCGAAAAATGATTTACGGTGCTTAGTGTGACTAAAGCTAGCCTTTAGCATCAAATGTTAGTGGTTTTATGTACCGACATGCTAGTTTGTTACGCGTTTCAGGAATACATACGAAGTTTAGTTGGCTCTGTGTTTTTCGAACCAAGCACTCTGTGTAAGCAGAGCATTTTGTTACACTATCTGTTGAAGAAAACTCAATGGATAGCAACATTTCAAGGTAAGTGGTTAACTATTACCTGCTGCAGACTTGATACAGAATGATGCATATTGTTACAGGCATGTCTTAGGTATTGCAAATACTAAAGGGACCGGATGACGAATCAAGCGGGCGATAATAACTTGCCGCTTCTGGAAGGAACACCTACAGGTAAGCTGTATTTTCTGTAGCCCTCTTCACCATCAACCATACACACAGGAAAAGAAAAAAGGTAGCCGTGAAAAGGATGTTGTCACTCATCATCGTGTTCGCCACCCAGCTTTGCCGGAAGCCGGAAGGTTAGCGTCTCCGGATGGTGAACCACAAATATCGCGTGTCATCCCGCTAGTTGCCTCAAGCTGACGGGGCCCTATGCTGTATGGAACGGGGAGTCCCTTTCACGCGGCTCTCCACCTTTTAAACCCGCTCGCCGTCCTACTACGTAGATTCGCACCGCGGAGCGGCTGCCTTCCAAGCTAATTGCACCAAGCTTGCGGGGGCTTATGCTAGACGGAAGAAGAATATCGTCGCGGTCAGGCGCCGTAAAAAGGCGGCAGTAGCAAATGAGAAGCAAGCGACCTTGTCTGGTGCCAACTAGTGTACGGAAAGAATTACCGCGTGTCGGGTTCCAAACGAATTTAGAGGGCTGCAAGGATATCCACGAGATCGATACTGTCGGATGGCTGTAGTCGAATAAACGTAGTATGCGCTCGGTCTCCTGATTGCTTCGTGATGTTCTTCGCTGTTGTTGTGATAATGTGAGCGAGGATTCTTCCTTCCTCCAAGGCTGATTTCCGGGTAATACCCAACCCTTTAGCTCGGCACGTGCCTTGCAAGTGTTTTCAGCGCCAGAATCCATTAATTTATTATCGTTGCGGGATTCAGTCAAGTTCCCAATGGGTTCGTGAATAGTGAGGTGTTTTTTTTATAAAAAAGTAATGAAAGTTGCTATATATTGAGGAATGCAGCATCCCCAAAAAGCTGAGGAGTATTTACGCCCACTCGTCAACGAGATCAATGAATTGATCACTGATGGTCTCGCCATCAACAATTGCTCCATCGGCAGCAAGCTTCTTTTCTTTCTTTTCATTTCTTCCGTCCAACGTATAACGTTCAGGTAAGAGGCGATTAAGATCGGTTTGAATGAGTTTTTTTATAAACCATTGCTTCACACTTTGTTCGCAAGAGTAAATAAAATGTACATGTAAAGTTGGGATAGTGATGGAAGGCACATCACTAATTATCTGAGTGGCAAGAGATGTAAGAGTATGTATGTGTGTGTGAGAACGAGCGAGTGGGATAGAGTGAGTGGCATGAGAGTTTGAAAGACGGACGAGTGTGCATGTGTTGGTGGGAATGAGGAAACGAGTGAGTGGGGATATAAGCGGCACGCGCTTATGGAGAAGGGCTTTTGGATTTGTACCATCGGAAAGGAAATAAAGTGTTTGATTGTAGAAAACTTAAAACTGATCTCAAAGGATTTGGTTATCATTACTTTACATACATAAGATTAAGCCAAACATGGATGAAGAAGGACGTAATTGACGGTATGACCTAGCAGAATTCCGTCTCTTTCGTTCCGAACACGCCAAGCATGTTCTCGCGGACTATCCTTGGGGGTAAGGAAAAAAAACTATTTCTTACCCAGACCTAAGGCAAGCCCTTAAAAAAATTATGTTGGCCACCATTGCCAAAACTTTGACATTCGAAGACCCTGCTGAAAAAGCATAAAGCTGCTGTAAATTGTTTCATATCCTTTTTTCATATAGAACGGCCAGGCCGGTTGCTTGTTTCATATTCTATTATGTATGTAATAGATTATTTCCATTTATTCTTCGACTCAGCGTTCGGTGAAACAGGTAAGGAAGAGGTAGACGACATTTTGGAAGTGAACGGTAGATAGTTCGGGATCGACGGAACACCAACGAGGCTCTTGGATGGCCTGACGCCTTGATGTGCCTGATGTTCCGGTAAGCTGATAATCTTCTTCTTTGTTGACCTGCCCTATCGGGCACGTCTAACAGACGTCAGATTGGATTCCACTTGATCCAGCCATCGAGCTCGCTGTGCTCCTCTACGTCTCGTGCCGAACGAGTCGCTGACGAGCACCTTCTTGGTGCGGCATAAATCCGGCATACTAATCACGTGTATCAACGTATCCTTCCGGCTTTGGCCACCGTCAGGATATCCGCATCGCCAAACAGCTCAGCTAGCTCGTGGTTCATTCTCCTCCTCCGCACGCCCTGCTCGCATATACCACCAAAGATAGTCCTTACCACTTGCCGTTGGACAATGGCGAGTGCATTGGCGTCCTCCGCCAACATAGTCCAGGACTCG
>KB664055.1:44460-61474 GCA_000349025.1 Anopheles minimus
TATATCTGGCTGATTAAAATCCCCGAGCAGAAGGACACCATCACCAGGATTAACAATCGAGCATAGCGAACTAATGCAGTCCTCGAGTTCACGGAGCGTAGATGAATTAGCAGAAAGCTTGGGGGGTACATATGCTGCAACGATGAAGAGACGAGTATTTCCAAGCTGAACGATGACGCATGTTAGCTCTAGCGACGAGTACTTCGTTGGGAATTCCCGTGACGTCAGAGAACGAGAGCAAGCAATCAACACACCACCGCCGCGAGAGCATGTGCTATTAGCCACACTACGATCGCAACGGTAAACACGATAGCTGTCGTCAAATAACAACGATGTGGGTAGGCTAGGGACGAGCCAGGTTTCTGTAAGCACCACTCCATCGAAGTCGGAGGCAGGTACAGAAAGCCAACATTCATCTGTCTTCGAGCGCAGTCCTCGCACGTTTTGGTAGTAGAACGTCACAGTGGTGCATGGTGCGTGATATGAAGTAGCTGCAGGATTGAAACAGAACCTGTACCGCGGTTGGTAATCGATCAATGACGAGCGATTAACCGTGAAAAAAGCGATCGAGTGTAGCCTGGTGGAGATTCGGAGTGGCTGTGCGGTTAGCCTGAGACGGGCCATCGACCAGTGACGAATTAGGAGCATGAGCGGTATCATCCAGTGTGTGGTTAATCGAGATTGCGGAAGCACATGCAGAAGCGTATGGAGCAGCGCAGGTGCGCGTGTCGTGGGGTGACGGTCGGTGTTATTTAGTGTGTGTGCAGGAAAGCGGTGTCTTATAAAGGTTGGTGTGCGTGTCGTTAACCTGTGGCTGCTAATGCACAGTGTGCGTGATGTGAACTGGTGACTAGTGACAACTGGTGATGAGTGTCGATGATCAGACAAGTGGGACGGAAAGAACTCCCGGACACCAACACCAACGGGCCAAGTTGATGGAGTGAGAGCCTTGTCCCGGAGGGAAGCAGGGACTCTCACTTTAAACGATAACCAGTTCATGGTATCTACATTGGCTCCCCTCCTCAGCAAACAATACGCTATTACGTCATCGGTGTCCAGACGACGCATCACAGAAGCGATCACTTGGTCCGCAGTAACGGCAGTTGAGAGGTGGGACAGTCGGATCCAAATCCTATCCACACACGGCCCTGAGCGGCGACGTAAAAGGATCAATGCCCATGAGTTCTTCCGGCAACGATGATGGTGGTAGTGTACGGACTAGAGATGGGAATAACAACTCCTTTCAAAGAGTTTATTCATTCTTACTCCTTCTTCATTGGGATTTATATCTTTTAGCAACTCTTTCGGGAGTTGTTTCAATTAATCCCATTCTGAGGGAGTGGAAAACAACTCTTTTAGGATTTAAATCCCAAAGAATTGTTTCAACTTTTTGGGATTTAAATCTCTGCGGCGACTAACAACTCTCGAAAGAGTTGTTTCAATATATTTGGGAAATAAATCCTAAAAGAGTTGTTTCAATTCTTTGGGATTCAAATCCTAAAAGAGTTGTTTCAACTCTTTGGGATTTAAATCTCTGTGCCGACTAACAACTCCCGAAAGAGTTGTTTCAACTCTTTGGGATTCGAATCCCAAAAGAGTTGTTTAGGATTTAAATCCTCAAAGAGTTGTTTAGCCACATTATGAGGAGTTTATTCAATTCATTCTTCTGAAAGATTAAGATTAAGATTTAAATCTTTTATTCAATCTTACTCTTTTCGCACATCACTAGTACGGACAGCTGTGTTAGTGTAAGGTGATGTTGCTGCACAAAAATTACCGTCATGACTGTTTACATTTTTGTAGGTGGCGTCCGGTGAACAAAACTCTGCTACAACGCGCCTTCGTTTACTCCCCGGGGCAGGCTGCAGATCAGGGCGCGAAAACTGAGGCGCGGGCGCAGACTGCAGGAGATTGAACCCACTACGGACTTCAGCAACAATCGGTTCCACGAGCTTTCCCATAGCAGCCACAGTCGAGGCCAGAGCGCCCTGAAAACCGGCCTGGACGCCCATTTCCTTCACGGATCGGCAGCGCGGGTTTTTCAGCACGTTGGTGCAACCGGTGCAACTCCAGTGAAGGTCAATGTGAGTCAGGACCGCATCGATGAGAGCAGGCGGCAATTTACAGCAACCACGGTGAAATGTGGCCTCGCAGTACGTGCAGGACATGATGCTATCGGCAGCATCAAGTGATTCAGCACACGAGTGGCAGATAGCGGCCATTGCAGTGTATTACGCGCACTCGAAATGAGTGTGTAAAACGCGTAGAGATTGAGTGAATGTAACAAACGCATAGGAGTGAGAGGATTAAACGCGTACGAACAGTGAGTCCTTGTGGTGATTGACCTAGTGCTGAGTGCCTCATTGGTATAAAATGGCCGAGAAGAAACTAGCCAGCTACATGCGCAAGCGTCAAATCGTGCTTAATATGATGAAGGCGTTGGAAGCATTTTGCGAAACTTTCGACGCAAGTGCAAGCGATGAAGTGCCTATTCGCCTCGAGCTGGTCGAGCAATGTAAGACCGATTATAAGGAGATAGTGTCCAAAATAGAAGAGTTAGACTTAGAGCAAAAGGGAGAGTCTATGTTTAAAAGCTTGCAGGAAGACGCAGAGTTCTTTACACGGTTTTGTAAGGTAAAGGGCTTTCTTCTTGCACAATCGAAACAAGAGGCAATAAGCACTATGAATGCCTCTATACTTGGTACCACATTCGGTGTAGGTGGTCAAGCCAATCCTCAATTAAGGTTACAAAAGGTAGATTTACCTACATTCAATGGAGACAGTGCAGCGTGGTTAACCTTTCGTGATCGATTTACATCGACGATACATTCATCGTCCGAAATACCGCCCGTAATGAAGCTATAATATTTACTAGCATCTTTAAAGGGTGAAGCAGCTTCTCAGTTTGAGCACACTAACGTTACGGCAGACAATTATGCGGTAACATGGAGTGCGTCGTTAAAAAAATATGAAATGGGACACACCACTATCAAACATGTTGTTCCTTAAGTTAGACGATGCAACTCTTTTGGCATGGGAAATTTATTCGGCAAGCTATGACAGTGATACATACGATGTATTAATTGATTTCCTACAAGAGAGAATAAAAATCCTTGTAGAAATCCGGACTGGTAGGCCAATTCAATTTCGGCGGAGCGAAGGGTTATATTGAAATTAGCAGTGTGTATCGGTAGACTTACAATTCGCAACTGTTTATTCATATATCCGTTTAATTCATTTACATTTACATAGTTCATTTTAGGTGTATTTCTCGGGTTTTCTGTATTGGTTAAATCTCGTCCTGTCTATACTTGTAGCTCGTAGTGTTGTCAAGATTAATACAAACACAACACTGAAATATTTCAAACAAACAAATTCCAACAATCCTTAAATCGAAAATTCGTCATGGACAAAAACTGGAACCCAGCAAGGTGACCGGAACTTCGTCACGAGTCACAATCAAATACGAGTGGAACGCGATCGAGGTTGGTTAAAGGAAGTGGATACGCTGTATCATGTGCGCAGCAAAATGTTAAGAAGTGTCCCGCGTGTGAGCAAGGGCATGAGCTGTATCAATGTGCGTCGTTTGAAAGGATGAGTGTGCGTTATCGGTCTAATCTAGTAAGAAAATTAAGGCTATGTTACAACTGCCTAAAACCTAACCACCCGTCTCGGTTATGTTTATCAAAATTAACGTGTCGATATTGCAGAAAGGGACATAATTCAATGTTATGTTTCTTTCTACGGCTGTTGTTTATGTGATAAACAAAGACGGTATAAAGCTACCCGAAAGAGCGTTCATAGACAGTGGAGCACAAATGGATATGATATCTGAACGGTTAGTGCAACAGTTAAGGCTGCCACGCAGCGCAGTGCAAGTGCCAATATCAGGAGTAGGAAGCACAGTTGCCGACGTAAGAGCAAAGGTGACAACAAAAATAAAGTCTGTGCATTCACACTTCGAAAGTGTCTTAGATTTTCTAGTGCTTCCAAAACTGACTGAACGGCTTCCATCGGTGACAGTGAGCACAAGAGACTGGAACATTCCAAATAATATTAAATTGGCTGATCCACAATTTAACGTCGCAAGTGAAATAGATATGATCTTAGGCGCCGAAGTGTTCTTCAACTTGCTTTTGGATGGCAAGATTAAATAGCCTTAAATTTGCCTCTTTTAGTAAACAGTCATCTGGGTTTGATTGTTAGTGGCACGTTCAATTCTGGACAAATTGAATCCCCGGTGATATGTGCATCAACGTGTTGTGAAGAAGGAACAGCTTTGGCGGAAATTATGAAAGCATTTTTTCGAATTGAAAAATTGAATGGTGAAAGCAAATGGAGTGTAGAAGAGTTGGAGTGTGAAGAACATTTCAAAAACACTACAACGAGAGACGCGAGTGGAAGATATGTGGTACGATTACCGTGCAAAGAATCCCCACAGCAATTACGCAGATTCAAGACATTGGAGAGGAGACACGAGAGGAGATACGTGGAGTTTATGAACGAATATGTGAAATTAGGGCACATGACTTTGTTAAGCGAAGTGAAGGAAACCGATGAGCGAGGTTATTATTTACCTCACCACCCAGTGTTCAAGCTAGAGAGCTTAACAACAAATTGTCGCGTTGTGTTCGATGCGTCATGTAAATCGTCAAATGGTGTTTCGCTTAACGATGTGTTAAAAATCGGTACAACAATTCCAGAAGACTCATTAGCGATTTTATTGAGATGGCGTACCAAGACAATAGCTTTAACTGCAGACATAGCAAAAATGTACAGACAAGTGTTGGTACATGAAGACGATAGAATGCTTCAAAAAATATTGTGGAGATTCCAAGCGAACGATCCTATCCAAACGTACATTTCAAACACAGTGACGTACGGCACAGCATCGGCGCCATTTCTTGCGGTGAGAGCGTTGCAACAAGTGATCGAGGATCATGAAAAAGAGTTTCCATCGGCAGCAGCGAAAAGTCGAGACTTCTATGTGGATGATTTCATTTCTGGAGCTCAATCCATAGAAGAGGCCAGAAATATACACAGTGAGGCGAAGTCGCTTTTCGCAAAAGGTGGATTTGAGTTAAGAAAATGGGTGTCCAACGAGCACAGAGTACTACAAGACAATGAAACACGAAAAACATCAGAATCGTCAGATACATGGAAAAATAACTCATCGTCTGTGCTAGGGCTCACGTGGCATGCAGTGAGTGACGAGTTGTTTGTAAAGATACCATCGGTCGATCTAAGTCGCAATTGTAGTAAATGAGAAATGTTAAGTACTATTGCAAAGATATTCGATCCCCTTGGAATGATCGATACTGCTAAAGCTAAGGCTAAGCAATTCATGCAAACGTTGTGGAAACTAAAACTGGAAAATGGGAGAGCATTCAACTGAGACGATGAGATACCAGAGTCTATGAAAAGTGAGTGGCTAGAGTTTGTGTCTCAATTGAATTATATTAAAACTCTTAGTGTACCGCGACTAGTAACCATATTAAATCCTGTTAAAATTGGATTGCATGCGTTTTGTGACGCCTCAGAGCTTGGTTATGGTGCATGCGTGTACATTAGGAGTTCGGATCGCCATGGGAAGGTGGAGTCTAGGCTTTTCGTATCAAAATCTAAGGTCACACCACTAGACACTAAACATAGGATTGCGAGACTCGAATTATGTGGAGCACACTTTCTCAGTAAGTTGCTCAACAAGGTATGCGATTCGTGTGAGCTTTCGATTCCAACATATTGCTGGATTGATAGCATGACAGTAATCCGTTGGTTAAACGGGTCTGCAAGTCGGTGGAAGACCTATGTAGCCAATCGTGTGTCGAAAATACAAAGGCTCACAAGCAATTACGATTGGAGACATGTTCCGGGCGTGGAAAATCCCGCGGATGCAGTGTCGAGAGGGCGCTGGCCCATAGATGTAATAAGTGATACGATGTGGTGGCATGAGCCACGATGGTTGTTGTTATCAGCAGACAGTTGGCCTGTACTAAAGAAGAATATTGTGGATAGCACAGAAGTGATGGTTGAAACAAAAATAGTGTCAGTCTCAACGAAAAATGAAGAAAACTTCATTGATCAGATAATAGATCGTTGCGGAACATTCAACAAACTGAAAAGAGTTGTAGGCCACTGCTGTCGTTTCATAGATGGTCTGAAGAAGGGGACGACACCCGAGATGCTTGGATTGTGTCATTTAAAGAGAGCAGAGACAATAATTTTGAAAAACGTATAAAAGCGGACATTCAGTGATGAGTTTCAAAAACTATCGAAACGCATTGCGATTGGAAAATCATCGCCATTGAGATGGTTATCTCCAATAATTGACAAAGAAAAGTTAATACGTGTGGGTGGAAGATTATCTAATGCTGAATTGGAGCATAGCGCGCAACACCCGGTGGTAATTTCTGGAAGGTATCGGTTGGTGAACATGATTGCTGAACATTATCATAAAATCATGTTAAATCCCGGTCTGCGGCTGACATCCACTACAATCAACCAAAAATATTGAATACTGGGAGTACGCTGTGCACACTGTCGTCCGAAGCTGGTGCAGCAACCTATTGCAGATATTCCCATGACCAGAGTGAGGCAGGCAAAACCATTCGCTATTACTGGAGTCGACTACGCGGGCCCTATCTATGTGAAAGGAAGTCATCGACGTGCTACAGCGGTTAAGTTATACGTATCGATATTTGTTTGTTTTGTTACTAAAGCCACACATATTGAGTTGGTATCAGATCTAACTACCCTTGCATTTTTAGCCGCCCTGAGACGTTTTGTTGCTCGCCGAGGATTAGTAGCCGAAATATATTCCGATTATGGAACAAACTGTAGAGGAACATCAAACCATTTGAGCGAACTTGCCGAATTCCTAAGATCCGAGTCACATCAAGAGAGTACAACAGAATGGTGCTATGAGCGCGGAATAAAATGGAGCTTCTCACCACCTTCTTCCCCATATTTTAGCGGTTTATGAGAAGCGGCCGTAAAATCTATGAAGCACCATCTAATACGTGTAGTAGGTTCTGCGAAACTAACGTTTGAAAATATGGCCACATTATTAGTCGAAGTAGAAGCTTGTCTGAATTCGAGACCACTAACACAATTGTCTGATGATCCAAATGATCCCCCCCCCCCCTTCTGTACCCCCCAAAAAACCCTGTAATTTATATGAATTGGAGGCTATAAACCTTTTATTTAACATTTTAATATGGTTGTGACCATTGAAATTTTAATTGTTTTTAAGCGTATTTAAAACATTATGATTGACATAACATTTCCAATATAACAGTAAATTAGCGAAAACGTTGAGCAGAAATAGCTAGGTTAAATTAGCAGAAACTTTTAACGTACCTGTAAATCCTGCAAAATTCGAACATTTGCTCGTTTTTCATTTGATTCGGTGCACAGTTCTAAGAGATGCTCCAACAAAGAACGTATCAGGTCATTTGATTGGTCCAGCCATATTGGAAAATCACATAACAAATCCTGCAATATGCCATTAAAATATTAAAGAATGAAATTAATGTTGAAACATGTGTTAGTAAACACACACTAATCACGTTCCCGTTCTTGTGTTCTGTCAACTGCTTCCTAATGTGTCTCGTCTTTCTTTTTTCACTTGACTCTTTTGAAATCAATGTATTGACGCTATTGTAAAGCCCTTGAAACAAACAATATAGCATAATTAAATAAATAAATAAATAAATAAATGAATAAATAATATTTATAATAATAAATGTTGTGCATGTCTGTAATTAACAAGGGAATTGTTACTACAACAAAAAAATGGATTTTAAATAATTTTGAATAATTGAATAATAATAGTCATTGAACACCATGTACGGCCGTTTTTATAGCAACCAACACATACTAGAAATAGCGTTGTCTTACATTCACAGTATTTATTTTTAAAACTAAAACCATATGTATTTATATAATTTTTAATTTTGTATAACTTACCTGAAATGCTGTCACATTTGGTATAGTGGAAGTTTCGTGTCCGCTATGAACGGTGCCAACCAAGTTGAACGTTAAATGCAAAATATGTGAATTGAGCAACACTTTCTTCTTTTTATACAACATTGCGAGTGTTTGATAAAAACGACGTTGATTCATTTCTTGCCGCGCCAATTTACTCGTACGCAAAATACATGTTAATGCTTTAACTGCAGCATATAAGCTTTCAATATCGTGTGACATTGCTACCAGTCCCAGTAAAACACTACATCCTCCAATTGTGTTAATCGACATTGATACTGGGAATGGATTGAACTTGCGGATACCCAAATAACCGACGAGTACCCCGCCTAATGTACGCGCCGGACCATTTAAATGACCGGCAGCATTATGCATGACTAAAATCGGTGTAGCGTTTTCGTGCGAACTCATTCCAAGTTGTTTTGCAATTGATTTAGCATCCGTACGATTATAAACTTTCCTTATTTTGTATAACGTCAT
Source organism: Anopheles minimus (assembly GCA_000349025.1). Taxonomy (NCBI): domain Eukaryota; kingdom Metazoa; phylum Arthropoda; class Insecta; order Diptera; family Culicidae; genus Anopheles; species Anopheles minimus. The sequence continues at coordinate 52,927 of KB664055.1, forward strand.
ATATGAATAAGCTTTTGGATTGATGATAAACGCTATTCTATGCTCGGCAACCAACGGATTTATTTCTTCATTATCCTCCAATCGAACGTCCTGAAATGAGCCTATGTAATGTGGCCCAAGCATGTATACTCGAGCAACAGCGGATGCATCGAAAGTCTAGAAAAAATAATTAATATGAATCAGAAGTTTCATTTTATTTTAGCTATATTACTTACATCGTCTATGAAACTGCAAACTCCTTGTTTCCAGATAAGCTTAGAATATGTGCGCCACATTGGTGGTGTTCCAACAAATGCATGGAAGCAACTCGTATGATTTTTTGAAGAACTGCCGGAAAATGAGCTACAGATTGGATTGATTTTTTGCGAATGTACATGCCTGCCGTCCAAATAAATGGAAACGAGAGATGATTTTGTAGACATCTTGCCCAATGTAACAGCTACATGATGCCACTCGCATTCTCGTATAAAAGTTGGGCACCACACACGAGACATGAAATCATCTTTGAAAACAGTGCCATATTCTGAAAGATATAGCCGAAAAACGTATGCATATGTTAGCACAGCATTTAATTACTTTTAATTACTTATATTTTGTTAACATTGTCACGTTTTTAAACAAATGCACCAGCTGATCCGTTTGAAATATATGAATGAATGTTATCATTCATCCAGTCAGCAGGATGAATGTAGTCATTCATTATTCAGACAGTCATTATGAGTAGCACCAGTTACAAATTAGAAGGTGTTTAAATCATCTCACATTGGCGTTACCTTTCTCACTATTAATTTCCTCACACTTCTTACAATTCGCTCCTATCGATTAGAACGAACTATTTCAACCAGTTGTATTCTTTCACGCTATGTTAATATACCCGCTCCTTGCTACTATACAACTCAATTTAGGCAGCACCACACGGTGTTGTGAGCCATAGCGAATCGATGTAAACTAGCTGAAGTAATCAAAAGTGTTTGAAGGAATTATCTGGAATTTTGAGTTAAAAGTATTGAAGTGCACATACAGAAAACAAGCTTTACGACCTTAGCGTCGTATAATAAACATCGTCATCTTGTGATTTGGGCAACTAAGGGAAAGCATGGCAGGTTATAACGGTGATGCCGGCTCCTGAAAAAATATGGAACTTCGTAATGTTTTACTAATAGAAAAGACCCTACAGTAGCACCTCCTAAATACTATAATAATTTAAATAGAAGCAAAACATTTAATGATCTTGCAACGGTTATGAGTTATCAGATATCGTAGCAACAGTATAGAGGAATCCTTTCACTTCACAACATCAAGTACTATTTCAGATTAACTGAGATTTTAAATTAGCAATTGAAATTTGAACAAAATCCAAATTGACTACAATCTGGTCAAAAGAATAATTTATATAAGTTATTAACATAATGTAAGTACCAAGTATCACCTACCTCGTATAAATGGAACTTCTTGTGTTGCAACAGACAGCGATTTATCACTAGGTAAAATTAAAATGCTGAACACGATCACCGACTCTTCGTTGGATCCTTCATCTGAGCGCACAATATGAAAGAGTCTGATAGGATTACTATCGGCCATCTGTGCGGGCGGATATCGTTCAACGCAAAACCATGTACTGAAAGTTAAGCCATTGCTCGATGGAAATATCCTGCTTCCTGATCCAATGCCTCCACCAGATATAGATTCCATTAGTGGACCAATGGTGTTCATATTTCTATTAACACTGTTTGAGAAACCGGGAAAAGCTGCTCCCCCTAATCCAAAATTAGCACTTATGCCAGTCCCATTACCAGTTAGTCCAACACTAACCAAAGTATGCTGAGTATGTGACATGGATGAATGTTCTAAATGTAAAGGACTTGGGGCGATGTTCGGGAAAAATATACATGCGAACCCTTCTGTTGACATGTCCATCTCAATGAACGGCGGCATCGTAAATGCGCATTGATATCTAAAATCTCGCGGTGTCGTTATAGAAACCAATGTTTTAACGCGAGTTAACGGCACAGGTGGTATGGAATTGTCAGGAATGTAGCTATCATTTTCGCTCGAAAACTTTAGCCCTAAACGAAGAAAAGTCCGCAATTCCTTTGGCATTAACGCTTGTACAGCTAACCGTTCGAAAATGTACTGTAGTGGTAAGTGTAATGGGTGCTGTTCATCAATTAAAGCTTCTTTGCAAAATCGAACAATACACTCATTTAATCCGCTATCGCACATAATTTGCTGATTCCGTTCACTACGAACACAAGATTTTATAACATCTGATACAAAATACTGCAGAGCTATCGCTCTTTCGGTGAAAGCTTTTTGCGTTGTTGTTTGATTATTGTCATTTGACAGATGTTGTTCTTCGATTGAAGGAAGCAATTTCAACATGCACAAAATTACTGATGGATGTACAATTAGGTGGTCATTTACATTGGACAACGGTGCAGAACAATTCACATCATGGCTTGGCTCCTGTAACGATATGTATAAATGGAAGAAATAACCAATTGACATAAATTTCAGTCTATTACAAAGTCTTATTATTAAAAAAAAACTATACAAATTATTTTTTTTTGATTATTTTTCTCTGTGTTTCTCATTTCATTTTCATGGAGCCGTCTCCGGCACAGATGTTGGTGGTAGTGTTGGTATAGGTATATTTATAGTGGTAGTAATATATTTGGTTGGTGACATTATCTAGGATACAATTCTAATTATTTGGTTAGGAAAAGAGGTCCCTTCAATTACACTCAATCGGCAAAACGTCTATCCTTTATTAAGCAACTGATGTCTATAGCCTCACGGTATATTAGTGAAGCATATCTGCAAACCATGCAGCGTAGTCCGATGGCCGAGGAGATAGTGGCGCCAGACTTAACAGGTAAGACCGGAGTTAGGATCCCATCTGAACCGTTCTCCCGTAGTGAGGACTGACTATCCAACTACGTGGTAATAAAAAGTCTAGTAAGCCAGAAATGGCAGCGATGGATGCAAACCATCTATCCTTAACCTTAGATACAGTATTTTATTAACACCTGTACAAGGAAGAATTAACGGAATTGGAGAAAATATTTTAAAAGTCACCGTGAAAAGCAAAACTGTTCGCTTGGAAAATGTTGTACTTTCTACTGAAAGTTGATACAGACTTTCAATTTAAACCATATTGACACGGATATAAGTTTAATATAAATGAAAAATAGGCAAGGACTGACTATCCGGATGCTTGGTATAAATAAGGTTATAAATTAAAACGGCCTGGCCGACATTGAACAACAAAAAATGCACCCCGCCAGCCTAAAATCCCTCATTTACCGTTAAATTATCGTCAGTTCAGCGTAAATTAGAATGGCGCTGCGTATCACACAATCGATCTTCTGTGCACGGTTTTTGAAGATCGAGTTATCCGTCGAGATTATAATGTCATTTAGCAACCAAGAAGTTGCAATTTCACACCATTTGAATATTATTTGAGGAGAGCGGTCAAATATAAGTAAACAATAAACAAGTAATGTCAACAAATCAAAGACAATCGAAGCTTTAAAAACCAACGTTCGCGATACCATTGCTGAAATAGGAATGCACACAGTTCAACATGTACTCCAAAATTCAACCATCTTTATTGGGCACTGTATGGCTAGCCGTGGCAGCAATGTGGATGAAACCATAATCCATTACTAACCGGAGAGACAGAGCTTTCAAATAAAAAAACAAAGATTGAAAAAATCTCTTGTAGTTTTTCTTTATACCATTTTCACAAAAAAAAATTGGCGGACTCTTTATATCTTTAAACCACGAGATAGCATTGGTGTTAGGTACTGATTATACGGAGGACCGGAGATCCGCAGGTTGGATTTCCTTTGGCCTGAAATTCTAAGCACACGGGAGTGGTGAGCCAGAGAGCTGGTATCTATGCAGCTGCTTTACTGGATAGCGACCGAACGAAATGACACCCTAAATCCTTGCCCTGTATGTGCGGTCCATCATGAAGGCACATAACCAGATGGGAAGGGGCCTACCGAATCCCATGCGCTCTAGCTTAGCTAAGAGTAGCCTATGGGACAAGCAGTTGAACGCCGCCGAAGCTTGTATAAATGACATCGACCTGTTTACCAGCGCTCATATACAGGGTACAGTTCGAGCATCAAAGACATAAGGTTCAACAGGGTGGAGCGTCTAGACATGAAGCCATGCTGGAAAGATGGGATAAGCGTGTGTACTTTAGGAATGGGGCCTATATGAGAGCAAACGCCACTCTGGAAGAAAGAATGCCGCCCGGTTCAGGAGTTTAGGAGACGAGAGTCGTCTAGCTTCAGCTAGACGAGTGTGGAGAGAACCAAAGGCTCATCAATCATGACGGAGTTCAGATTGATGGCATCGCGAGGAACGCCCGTGAGCCCGGGTCCAAGGGATGCAGTTGAGTTGGCTAGGTCTAAAAATAGGATTGGGATAACTAGTTGTTTGAACAATATCTATTCCTTCAGAGCTGATATGAAAATAGTAACAATCGCGGTCCTGTAATCAGAGCAAGGACAAAATAGGCGGCGCTTCATGACCGACTCATTGCCAATTTCGTGTTGCAATCCGTAAGGCATCCTGCTTTGACTCATTATGCTCAAATAAAGTTGTATAAAAAATCAATAAAACATAGATGAAACATATTTTAGTATTGAAGGAATACTCACCGTAGATGCATCTGTAATGATTTTGTTGTGTTGCAACACTTCTACCATCTGTGGTCCATCAAATCCATCGTAGACAATGTCATACAAAATACGATATATAATGCATACAGATCGTAACGGAGGTAAAACTTCGTCACTAGTGTTGGGGAACAGTGCATCACTATAAAGCAAAAATTAGAAACAGAAAAAAGACTGAATATATTTGCATTAGCTGTCGCAACGGACTTCGTTCCGTAAATGTATTTATCGCCTGTATAACTTCAACAATTCTTCAAAAGGCTTGGTCCATCACTGTAAATTTCAGAAAAACGGAAAAAAATATCGAAAACCGATTTTTTGTTTATCTGTTCATCCTAAAGCAATTGCATGCGATTATCTATCTTAAATCTTATCTATCTATCTTATCTTTGTATCTATTATCTATCTCGAATCAATTTTATGCGATGCATAAATAGATAGGGTGAAGCGATATGGCAGTTCGATGAGTATAAACAAAGAAGGATTGTCTTCATAAAGATTGCTCCCATTTAGCAATTTAAAGCTTTATATATGTTTTATTAAAAATTGTCAATGATCGAAAGTTAATACGATGCCACGAAGAGGTCGGGCTCATATCGTTCAAAAGCTCTAAAAAGCTTAAATTTCAAAATATGACCGTTGTTCGACCATTTCAAAAAGTAAATGTCGTGTATTTTATAAAATAACAATATATTGTGAAGTCATTTAAAGATTCTCTGAAATATATTACCAGGAGTGTCAAACATAAAATATATCAAGGGCAAAATAAAAAAATATATAGATTTCATCAAGTGATCCAGAACGTTCATACTGTATGGCAGATTGCATAGCTTCAAAACATATTTTTCGTGATTGATTTATTTTGCGTGTAATGATGTGGAATATGTCATCGTTTTTTTATTGGTTACTGTTTTTTTAATACAGCCGCAGAAATTTTGTTGCGATTTTATTGAACTACTTTTTATACTACTTCGCCGTTTTACAACTTATTGAGTTTACTCGAAAGGTGGCAGAGGAGATAAGCGGCGCTGGTCCCAAACGGCAGGACCGGGGTTCAAATCCCATCTGGACCGTTCCCCCGTAGTGAGGACTGACTATCCCACTACGTGGTATCAGTAAGTCTAGTCAGCCAGAAATGGCAGGCATGACCGCGAGAGTAGGTCGTTAGGCCAAAGAAGAAGAGTTTACCCGACCGCTTATTTTACACCCAAGTGCTACAGTGGTGTAAAATATGAACATTTAAATCTGACATTAAACTTGCAGCTGGCTGATCAAATACGCATCTGGAAATCTATAAAATAGACTAGCAAAGGAATAGATAGCACTTTGATATTGTATGTGTAAATCAGATTATTCGCACAGAAAAACAAAAGTACAGAGACCCGCTAGAATATTCATTGCTGTTGGCCGACAAAAAGGTTTTCACGTACCACTCGACATTCCAACCAAAACGAGTTTGACATCACCGATGTAAATCTTGAAACAACTGATAGCCACAATTACTGCGGAGTATGAGCGAGCAATCGAACTTTACAAAACATGAGATTAATGAGACCAACCAAAGCTTACTTTTAATATTTAAGTTCCCAACAAACCTTCTGCGCCATGAACATTGATGAATCAAAGTTTTATTGATTTACTTGTTACTAATGATTATTTTTAAAACCAAGCCACCCAATCAAATTTAATTCAAACCAAAAATTAAGAGCTAACCACCAAAGTATATTTTGTACCGAATCGCCATGGCTAGGAATCCGACTATATAGAACACTTGCGCATTTATAAAACACCAGCAAACGTGCGCACGGAATTAAGATGAATACAACACAATTTTCTCTTGGTTGACTTTAAATTAACATTTATTAAAAAAAAATTATTCATTCCCTTTTGATAAATATTATTATTTCCAAAATTTTATTCCCATGAAATTATTATTTGAATTATTTAAAATAATTCAAAATTAATTAATCGAATTATTTCAAAATTAAATTCACAGTTAAATAATCTAATTAATTGAAAAATATCAGAACTCAAAATGATATCCGTAGCCTGGAGCTGACGGAAGGGTTTTTGTCAAACTTGAGTATCCATTTGGCTTTGGCAATACAAATGTTTGAGAAAAAGCTTTCGTTAAACTTGAGTTCTCAAGTGGATAGCCAAACGGGAAGCCAAACACGCTTTGCAATGCCGATTTGTCAATTTGGAAGCTTTTTCTCAAGTACTTGAGTTTGGCAATAGCTGTGATTGTCAGGTTTACGCTTTTCCGTGCCTCCAGTTGAAGAGCCGAAGCGTCGCTATCATATGCTTCCATTCGACAGTTGACCACTGACGGGTACACAAGCGACTTGATTAGGCCGTTAGCTCGAGTGATCGAGGGCAGCATACGAAAGTATTGGTGAAATAAGTGAGAGATATATATATATACACTTAAAAAAAACTTTCACGTGAAATACAAATAAACTTCGAGGTGTTTAAGTAGAAGTGAACAAAGGGAAAAACTAACCAAGTGAACAGGTGGTCTAACCTAAGACAATGGGGGTTGTGGACTCAGGTAGGGAACCCTACTAAAAAACTACTATAGCATCCTCGAGTGGAGTGAGGAACCCAAAAGAAAAATGGGGAAAAGGAACAGAAACCTGTTAACCAAAAGCGATGAGCACGTGGAGGAAGAAAAATTTATGATAATGGAGTCCTTCACATAGGGTAGAGACCTGAGTAGGACGAACTCTTTCCTCCTATCGAAAGTGATCGAAAATGCGATTAACGGCAAACCGCTTCATGTGAACCGTCTAAAAGAGGGTAAACTCCTGATAAAAGTGGCTAACCAAAAGCAGGCAGAGAAACTCCAAAAAAAATTATGATAATGGAGTCCCCCTGGGCGCCCTAGAGCTTCCAGGTAGTTTGGTAGAGGTTTCCGGCGTAATCGAAGATTTTGAAAATTCAGAGGAAGATTTGGTGAAATTTGGGCAAGGGACATTTATGTCGCCCAATAAGCCCAAAGTAAAAATTTTGGAGGCCAAAAAGCTTTTTAAAGCTTCTTTGGATGACCAAAATAACAAAGTATTTATCCCGACTTCCTCAATTCGAGTTACGTTTGAGGGCACGGTACTTCCTGAGGCAGTTATTCTGAACGGCCTCCGATTACCCATCGAGCGGCCATACATACCTAAGGTGGCCACTTGCTCAAAATGCAGCCGGATTGGTCACACGGAGCCTTATTGTACGCGAAAGCCGTGCTGCGGGAAATGCAGAGGCTCACATGCTACCGAGGAATGCAAAGCTTCGACCCAGAAATGCTCGCATTGCCGGGACGTATGGCATGAGGTAGTATCATGCCCTGTATACCGCAAACTGCAGAGAGAGCAAATCAAAACGGTAGCCGAGAGGGCACGCGGTTCATACAGTGATGCTCTCAAAAACGCTAACAATCAGTTTGCCGTGCTGACCAACTCGGATGCCACTAGTGTATCCAACTCGACTGCATTAGAGCAAGCTTTGGTCATGAGATCGAGTAAGGGTCCGAGATTGTCCTATAAAAAGGTACAAAAGAAGGTCCTAAAAAAAATGAAGAAACCTTTGGCACCACAGCGTCACTCTGCACGTAAAACTGCTATCCCCACCCCTGTCAATCCAGCAATGGACGCTGATCCCTTGACCCCTAATCCTCAATCACCCAGGAAACAGCCCAAGAAGAAGCGATCACCTCGGACTAAGGTCTCTGAAGAGACCTTGGCCTTTCCGAAGGAGCCCAAGAGCTTCCCGAGGATCCCTACCCCATCCCTGACAGAGATCCTCCAGTCCCTCCTCATGACCCTAAATCTCCCGCAGCCTCTGCAACTGATCGCTACTTGGGC
>KB664110.1:0-17775 GCA_000349025.1 Anopheles minimus
CGCTCCCCCGTAGCAGTGATTGACTATCCTGCTACGTGGTAAAATTAGTCTAATACGGGCCAGGCCGTCATACAATAAAAAAAACGCAAGTTGAGGTTTTTTAAAACGTTGTTCACTTAAATTCCCAAGAATCACAAATAAACCTTATTATTTACATTATGCAATTAATTAATTTAAACTTTTCTAACAGTATAGTCAATAACATAGTCAAAGCTCTGAATAACTATATTTGTATCTTTTGCTTTACTCTATTTTTTAATGTACAACTCAAAAGAACTAACTATCCAGTTGATGTTAAGAATACTGACGGAAGTCAGCAATGGTAGACCAAGACCTTTCGAGATTATGGCGCCGTGGAAGACGAAGAATTATTTTTTTTAGTCTTAATTTAGTCTTTTTTTATAAAACGGTCTCTACAATTATTCAAACATATTTTAAATAATCTCTTTGAACATACCTTCAATTAATATTTTATAATGTGCTATGTTTTACGTCCTAGCTTCGGCTGGCTAAACAGAAAAAGAGCTTTGTTTTAGGTATTTTCCTTGCATAAGATTCGAAAATCCAAATAATAAAGCTAATATTACTTTTTTTTACAAAAATATCAAAATTTATTCCATATATCATTTAAAAAATGACAATAAATTATCAATAATTTAGATTCAAAGATCTTTTAATCAAATTATTTTTGATTAGAAATAAAACATAAACAGGAGCTCGTAATAAGACCAATAGTCCATTCTACATATCTCCACTACATAAAACCACTCGTTGGCGTCTTGATCATCATGAGGTATACTTTTAAATAACACCTTCATCATAAACTAACAACCCTGAAGGTTTTCTGAAGAGTCTTGGACATAATTTTGACAGCAAACAAACAAGTCATCCTTTTTTTATCAACCCCTGTTCGAGCACACTCCGGTCGTTCAATTGGATGAACCTAGCACTCACTCGATTGTTTATGAAACATTTTTCAAACATTTCCACTGCAAAACTCTTCGCCCCTTGATGATCCGACCCTTTCCACTGTCGCAATCAACTTCATCATCGCTAAGACAACTTCATCAAGCGTATATGTATACACCTGACCCGACCCGATGGAACGCGAAACGCAACTCCATCCACGGCTTGGCCGCACACCTTTCCAATGACTGTGCGAAAAATCATTTCCCACTGCCCGCAGGTGTTGGGAACGTGTTTCCAATTCTGGCACCACCAGCACCGGGAGGAAACGGTCCACACACTCGGTCCGCATAATCTAAACTCCATCCGGCCAATGACTATCGCTATTGATAGCTATTTCCGATCTGTTCCGAAACCCTCCCATGCCTCCATCAAGGTAGGAGTTTCTCGCACGGGCACACAAAACGTTCTCGACTTCACCGCAGCTAGCCCATCTTAAAATGCTTCCAAACAACGAACCGACAGAACCGTACGGTTTCGCCTCAAGGCATCGGCAACAACGACAGGTCATCCACAAGCACTGGGTACGGGTTTTTCGAAAACGCAGACAAATCTCACACACTGCACACGGCCTAATGAAACTCGAGAACCCCTTGCTGGATGCCACAGAAAGCCATCCACATCGTTCCAGCACGATAGAGGGGAAATCGGAAAGTTTGAAAATCATGATTAGATTAGTGCCATTTTTCGCATACCGAACGGTCTACCGGTTCGACAAACGTACCGGAGAAGCTCGATTCTCGGATGCCCCGGGAGCAATCGATAGTGCCCGAATTGTTTTAATTGATTCGGGAATCGTATGAATATTTAATGAGCCCTATTCTCACCCCCCAAAAAAAACCTTGGGTTCCATTGACCACACAATGGAATGTTACGACGAGTTGCGTGAGAGGGAGGCAAGATTTGTAAAGGCGGAGGCATCGTTCCATTCTCGAGTGTCTTCCCCCTTAGTCTGGTGTGTTGGCTAAAACATTTCTCACTATTTCATGCAACAACCCTAAACGGTACGCTTTAGACCGTTTTAGGAATTTCTCATTCCATCATGGCGGGACCGGGTGTACGGTGGGAGCGAATTTCATAAAATTAAATTAATTAAGATATGAATAGTGTTTTGGCAGTTGGGCAGTTGCGTTCGCTTTCCACGAAGGTTGGGTGTGTTTCACATCGAAAACGTACCGGTTTGCTTCATTCTCTAACCCCAGACATTGCTCGTTTTCCTCCCCACACACAAAACGGTGGCCATTACACGACGGGCTCTGTCGGTTCCCAACGTGTTGTACTGCGTTATTTTGGTTATGTTTATTGTAGCAATGCGTGTACTAGTTTATTGCTGCTACTGAATGTTTTCGCCCTTAAAAAACCCGCAAACGGTGAGGTTCCAAGTAGCGAGAGTGTTGTGTTCGGCTGTGAAGCGAAAAAAAGAAAAGGTACGTTCAATATCGAGGAAGTGGCCATGAAAAGTAATGTCCGGCCATCAAGATCATTTTCTCATCGCCTCAATGCTGGTTAAGACTCATTACAGGTTGTGCGGGACCGGCAAGATCACCGGCAAGAGGGTAAATTGTGTTGTTTATCTCCTTTTATGATACTTTGTCCGCTTTCCCAATCGCAAGACTCTCTCACGCACTCTTATGTGGTAGCTACTGAGGTGAACTAGAACTTAGAACATTCTTCCAACGGGTCAGCCAAGAACGCATCCTGGGTGAACGAAAAACAATGAGATAGAGTAGAGGCGAAAAGAATTAACTGTCTTGACGGCCCGGGTGGATTCCCTGGGACGGCTGATTAGATAAGCCCTCGCCGAGTGGCTGAGAACCTGTGACCATCACTTTCCCGCAGTCTTCCGCTTGTGATCTTGCTTCCGATCCGTGAAATTAATTTGCCCCACCCAAGCGCGGCCGATAGCGGCGAAAGAAAAAAAAACCCGCATGATCATTTCGATCCTCTTCATTATCGGATGTGTGTAGGGTGGGTAAGGGATGGAAAATATTTTAATTGTTAAGGAAATTGGATGGTGTGAAGTGATCTTCTGCCGGTTTGTTGTACTTATCCGGACCGAGCGCAGGGACGTTACTGCATTGGAGTTTACGGAAGCCTCCATGCCCTGTTCGTCTGATGAGCTAAACATACTCATTTCTTTCGTTCTAGCTCGGCTAGGAGCTCGGAAGGTGTTTTTCCTGCTTTCATTTACTTTGATGAGATTCCAAAAAATACACATCGCTTCAGCGAAACGATGTCTGTGGGAGTGTGGAGAAGATTTCCGATTCGTTCCATGTCGTTTCGGGGGCGCAAGAATCGAACGGACGATGTCCAGCACGGTGCAGGTGATCACATCATGCCATCCATCCAGCACCCTTTCGATCATAACCGCTTTTTGCGCGTTGGATTAAACAGCGAAGATTGGTTGATGAAGCAGTTGTTGGCGAGCGTCGGTAGCGTGAAGCAATTAAGCTCACACCGCTTCGGCCAATAAATCAACAGCGAAACTCATCATCGCTCCACATCGCGCGGTCGAAGCCATTCGGAGGCAGATGATGCCATGTGATTTATTTTTAGCATTTACTCTTTTGTCCAGTTCCTGACCCAACCGTTGACGAGTTTTGATGAACTTTGTGTTGAAGTAGCAGACATTGTGCTTAAATTAAAGCTACTGAAGTTGATTAAGATCTCAACAGAAGCAATCACAAACTAAAGAGGTTTTTTTCATCGACAGAAAATTATATTCCTTTTCTTAGTTTGTTATACAATTTGAATTATTCAATTCATGTTCTATGTAAATCATTAACATCACCATAGTTCTAATAGAACAGGTTTCGGTGGACAGGGAAAAAAAGCACGTAAACTTTAAACCATTTTGTTCTAATTTATTGGGCTCATTTTGTGCATGATTAATGGGCCCCACAGCCAGCGGTCAGTGCTTGCGGTGATAGATGACCAGCGTTCATTAATCAAACACTACGTTTTGATCGCTTATAAATCAATTGATACATATCTAGCCATTGCCCGCACATGAGCGGCGGGAAGATTAATTCTTTAACAATACCTTTTTATCCGTTTGCTCATTTATGTTCACTTCAAATTTAAATTGATTTAATTTTTAGTTGAAATTTGTAACACAAAAAGGGGTTTCTGGATATTTTCTTTTTCAGATGACAATTTACAATAATTTGTGTTTGAAAAATGCTTAATTTGAATCTATCATCACATCATCTAATCACTTTCCAATTATCAGCTTCACGTACAGCGTGGCATGTAAAATTGTTCCCCTTCTCGATAAATTACAACACACAAAAAAAAAACCATAGGGTTTTTAACACACCAAAAAGCCATTAGTTTACAACTTAATTGAATGATCGATTCCAACCCCGTTATTTATGGCGTAGACACTTACAAATTGAATTAATTTACCCACCAACCATCCTTCCAATTCGGGCCAGTTTTGTAAGCTCGAAAAATAGATTATAGCGATTCGACGTCCACACGCTTTTCCCACCCTGTCGGACGACCGTTTCCCACTTCCTTCTTTCCAAAGCGCCCGCACAGTATCGACGACCGAGTGAACGGATGAAAAGCGACCGATCTGACCGGGCGTTTAAGTCTCACAGTGTGTGTTTGGGACATGGAACGCATTTGTTCATTAGACATTCGACTTCTGACTGTCTTTTCTTTTCTTTCTTTCTCCCAAAAAAGGGTTACAAAAAAGGGTACAAGCGTGCCGCTATTCGCCGCTTCACCAGTCCACCAAACGGTCAGCGTTCCCGTATTGATGCGATCACATCGAAACCAAAAAAATCGAAACCGAATAGATAAGAAATAGATCGGTATTCGAAACCAAAGCGACATAACGAGCGCATCGCATGCCGACTAATCCGGGCCGATAAATAATTTCAATGATAAAACGTTGAGGAGAAGAATTTCTCCCCGTTCCGCACGGTGTCTTCGTACCAGCCTTCAGGAAGTTCCCAGCTAGGCTCACAGTGGAGATAGATAGAAGCATATAAAGCGAAACAAACCTGACCCAAAACCTGAACCATGACCTCTTCATTTTCCTCGCCCCGCACAAAAACCGGACGGCGGCCGAAAGGAAATCGAACAGGATTAAATGGAGTGTACAGTGAAATTATGATCCTACCAACTTTGTTCACCCTTCTTTGACCGATCTTTGACGTTTCAGTGTTTCCCACCACCTTTTCCCCGCTCTCTTAGAACCCGATTAGCCGGTGGCCTTTTCCGAAACTGTTCAATTCCGACGATCCTTGCCAAAAGGGTTTATCAATAAATTATGGTATTTCCTCACCGTACGCCGTGCAAAGGGAGCTGTGTGTGTGCATTCGTCTCACGAGAAACCCTTTTTACGCTGCTCTATACTTCATGTAGTTGAAGCGGGAAGCAAAAAAAAAAGCTTTCACTTCATGTGCTGAAAAGGAAAAATAAAAGTATTCTTCCAAACGGAGCAAATAAGAACAGCGAGATGGAGGAATAAAAAAGAAAACACACAACGCAAAGGGTTTTTATTTTCTCCATTTTAGTTGTTGTGCTTAAAGAAGCAAACCGCTCCAGGCTGACGGTCGAAAATGGTGAAAATCTTATTTATGGATTCCATTTTTATGCGCTCCCGGAACGTCCTGCAATCGGGTGAAATCGCCCAGGAAAAGGGCTTCGGTCAAAATCCGGTAACCAAAATATTAGCCATCAAACTTATGCGGGAGGCTAGTTTTTATTTTTTCGTTTTCCCAAGAAGTAGAAGAGGAAAGAAAACTCTCCAAAGGAAATGAGTTTTTCTGCCCAAGCGCTTCCTGAACGCCAATCGGTGTCGGTTACGTTGTGTCCCATTCCAGTCCCTTTTCGGTGGCCCAACCAGCGTTACATCCATTAAAGGATTAAAGTGCGAGATATTCCGGACGGAGCAGAAAAAGCAATTCCCGCACTGATGAGAAGCTTTCTGATAATGTGTCACTCGGTGTTTTATTAAATCCAATCTTTTTCGTATCGTTTTATGATTTTGTTGAAATTTTCATCACAAACGTCAACTTTAATACGGGTGCTCTGTGTCTCTCCGGGGTCGGTGCTATCCGAAACCGGATTAAATGGATTTGGGCATTGATTCCGCATCGAACTGTCCCGCACGATCATTCCACACGGCCATCGATGCATCTAATGGGGAATCAAGGTGTAGCGACAGTTAAATGAACGCACACGAGCTCCGATCCAAACGATCAATCAATCTTTTGTGGTGATTGAGCGTTTTTGGGGGTATGAAAAGAGAAGGAAAACACAGGATGGATTGGGTGCAGATTAATTTTGATTCGACCACCGCTACGGGACAGGCGATCAGTAGCGGGATTGATTTTTGATGTAGTTGTTGGGAAGAGATGTTTTGTGGGAGGAGGGGAGGGGGAGAAAACAAACAACTGAAAGAGGGGGAAAATAAAAACGAATCATCTTTTTAATCCGATGGAATAATCGTGTTTAATCTTAATGTGAAAATCACCCATCATTTGTAAATGCTATTCACGTACAGTCAGCAAATGTGACAGTTGATGCTTTTGTTGGAACTCACAAACAACAAAAGGAAAAATGGAAATAAAGAATAAAAATTACCCGCAGGAAATTATTTTTACTGTACATGTATCTTGAACTGTATATCTATTCCTAAAATCAATTATTTTATTAGTATTACTTTATATTAAATTTATTTATTTATTACAATACAATTACAATTAAAATATTTAATTGACAGATTCGAGACGACTTAGCGTCACATACATCTCTGTGACCAACTTATAACGCTGTGTCTTTTATTTGAACTCGAACCTTTGGAGATATGGAGAACAACGGCACAGAGAATGTCGTCCCGTCTATACTTGAAAAATAAAAATTCAGGCATCTGTAAGCGTTTTAAGGCCTAGGGCTATTTAAGGTTGGGGCCGTTCTTCGCAGTTTAGTTTGATGTTTCCAAAATATTATTTATATATTCAAATGTTTATTTTGTGTGAAGGTAGACCATACGTTTGTGTTTTTATTGTAAATAAATGTGTTATGTAGGTTTACGCTAGCCAGATGACTTGAATTATGATTTTACAAAATTACAGATTATTATTCCAAAGTAATCTGGCCTATGTTTTAAAATCCATATGCTATGAAAGACGATACTGATGAAAAACAACTTTTTATTATGGGCTTTTGATGAGACATTGTTCTCAGTATAATGCAAAAAAAAAAAAAACATTAGTCACAAGATACTAGGCAATGATAAATGTTAGCATATCAAATCATGTTGTGTTTTCAGGTACAACCATTCATACCATAAAGTTTTTAAATTTATGATGGTTAAGAATCGAAATAAATCTCCAGACATCAACTCAATCAATCTCAATGAAGAAGAATGGAATACAGAAAATGCCTCGAGTGTTAAAAGAAATTTGAGTAATTAATTTATATACTCGTATAATACTTCTCAACTAATTCGTTCACCCTGAATGACAAAAATGCATTAAATATCAAATGATTGTATTGATCTGAATTGAACTATTGTCAGACCGTTTTATTTAAAGTCAGCAGGCATTTGTAACAGGCTTCATTGATAATCGCATAAATATACATACGAATAAATTTCGAGAGTAATTACTGTAAGGAATATTAGTGTAGTTGACGAATTACCTTGAAGTTGAGATTAAAGAAAATAGTCAGGAAGAACACAAGTATAACAGTTCAAACAGATCAGTAAAAAACTTTGAATATTGCTGAGAAAAACTGAGAACTGAGAAATTGCAAGATATTGTTACTCACCAATTACTCCTGGAGTGTATAACAAATTTTCAAATTTGAACAGATTTCCCCAGTTTTTGAATAATTTCTGTAAAAGAAGTTTCTAAAAGATCAGATCTCGATCCTGTGGGAAAAAAGGAGTTTAGTGAAAGGAAAATAATTGCAAATACAGGGCAATATGATACCCACTGAACGAACTGAAGCAAATAAAATTGTAGTTTTGTCTAAAAGGCGGATAAAGTACCGATAAAGTTTATTAATTTTCCTTATATTTCCATTAGGTTCTAATACAGTGTAATCAAACAATATTCCATACCAACAGTTGGTTTCCAAATTCAAATACTGTTGCTCAAAAATGACAATATGGAAGCAACTTAGAGTATGCAAAACAATAAGAAAACCAGATGGTGGTTTTAAACAGAAAACATCTTCGCATCGCATTTAAATGTACAAAAGAAAACACAAAACTTTTTTTAAAGCCAAAAAAACAATCTAATCAACTAAACCGCACCGTAGTGAATCAAAACTCTCGATGCACATAAATGCCACATCCTAAACGCTCGAATAAACATGAACAAACTACTTCCAAAACAGGGACAAAAAATATTATACAACGCTTGTGTTTTTTTTGTTCCTCTTCTACTTCTCATTCTAAACGATAGCCACACACTTTATTAACGATAATGACATCGGAAACCGTGTCCGGGAACACTTTTCATATTTAAAGGAAAAACCCACACAGATGCTTTCGCTCCGGTACCGTGGACATGGGCATCTTGATAAAATTATTCAAATTGAATACCGGAATGGTTCGTTCGGTGCAAGAGAAATGTCTTCCTCCCGGCCAATTGTTCATCTTGGGATATTAGATTCATAGATATGTTAAGCACCGGAAAGCGTCCTCGAAACACAAACACACACGCACAAGGCAGGCACGCATATACACAATTCCTCGGTGCCAACAATGGTTCTACCCCAAAAAGATCGGAGTGCTTTCCGAATCATAGATTTGTCTTTCTTATGACAATTTGTAAGATCATAAATATATATCATCTCGATGCAGGGTGGCTGGATGGCCTTGCGACGATCGTGCTTCATTATCTATACATCTTTATAATCCCACAACCGTTCGGGACAGGGAAAAGCTTGCGTCCTCGCTCGTACCACACGCTTTGCGTTCTACTTCCATTCCCATTCGTAAGAATTCATCCCAACGCCGAACTGTCGAACGAACGGCATTTTGGTGGTGTGTTCTTGCTGCTTGCCTTGTGGTCTGCATGCAACAGCGTCCACCGGTCGAATAACCTGTTCCGTAAAAACCCCCACACCGGACGAAAACTCTCAGCCAATCCAACACGTTACCCAGCGCGACCGCAAGCAGGTGTATTTCTCACGATCACGAACCACGCTTCCTGCCCTTCGATTGTCCGGCTGGAACCGACGTTCTACAGGCCGGCGTTGAGCGAGGAACTGTCCAAACTCTGGTCCAAAATCGTATCCTGGGGCATATAAATAATAAAACACCGCAACGGTTGGTAAACCGTTGTGATATAGTGACGAGCGAAGCGGTGTATCCGTTCCATTTGCCAGGCGAAGGATCAGATTAAAAAAGGGGTCGGTGGTGTGGTGTGGTGTGTACCGTAGAGACTCCTGCCAGGACAACAGGTTTCCAGAGGATTTTTTTTTTTTGGTTTGCCGCCAGTCACCACAGCCGTCACCGCCTGTCGGACTAAATGTGTAAAAACAATCGTGTTGATGAGTTTTTGGGAACTTGTCGGCCAAATGGGGAAGAAGGAAATGGTGGATTTTTCGCGTGTTGTACTAGCTGCACAACAGGGGAAGCACGGTTGGAAGGGGATCGAACTTCACCGGACATCCTTAGGAAAATTCTGTCCGGTTTCAGGTGTGTTCGTTCAGTTTTATTTTCGTGCATCATCAGATGAGGTAGCTTTCTACCCGACCCGTAAAGGTAAAGGAAACGTCAAGCGAATTATGAAGAAACATATCGTACAGCGTGACCATGGCGTGGGCTCTTCCTTCTGGCATGGTTGTGGAGGCTTTTATTATTCACAGCTGCGGTTATTTCTGGCCAAAGCGAGAAACCAAATGAACACCGGCGTGTCGTGCAGCATGGCCAAAAACCGAACGTTCGCTTGATTGCTTTCGGCTGCGCTGGTGGAAATGGGAAACACAAATGGAAATGGCATACCATGGTCCGAATGTCATAATCTATCTGGACGCATATTAGCCCGGCTGTCCTTTAGTTTGTTCCTTAACTTACACGAGAACGCGCTTAGAGAACGATGTATTGAGGTTAGGGCAGATGCATCTGCACTCAGTGGACAAGTGCTAACGTAGCGAATGTATTATAGGATATTGCTATAGAAGATTTATTTAAGAAGAAAGTTGTATAAGTTCAAATCTATTAATGCAGTGAAATTAATGCAGAATATATGTTTCGTTCATTTGATTTTTTTATGATGACCCTTCGAGAATGAAAGGAAATATGGATAACCTTAGGCGAAATAATATGAAAATACATAGTTAATGCTTGAAGTTTATTTTATGTTTTTGATGTAACGAGAGACCGATAATCGTTGTTTTGATTATGCGTAAAAAAGTAAGGAATTCTTCACCTAAAGTGAGGGGAAAACATTGGAAAACACAACATAGAAAAAATTGAAAGAAGATTATATTGCATATATGGATGATTGGATATGTCATACTTATTCTGATTTATGTACAGTCCATAACATAACTATAAGACCTCTAGTTTTTTGAGAATATCGGGAAAATTTGAAGAGAAAGGCAAAAATGATGTACTGCCTGATTGTAAAGAATAAAAAAATACATTTCAAGTTTCCAAAATTTTTACGAACCCTATTACATTTTTTTAACATTAAATTTTTAATGTCGGATGAAGCTTGGCGTGCAATAATTTGTTTCTCCAAGCTACAATTCAAATGTTTTGAATTTAAATGTTTTTTTAAGCGTAAATTTTTCTTTCAATTTTTTCATTACTTTAAAGCTACAAAAATATTCTTTTAAAATATATATGAATACAATACTCATTGCTTGTTTAGAGGCTCATCATATAGAGGGAGCAATGGTTCTTTTTGGGATGTAAATGGCTTTAGATGCGTCGTGATTTTCGTAATATAGACGTAACAAATACAAAACATCAGACATTATGAGGAATATTCGGATATATTAAACAATTTGTTTCACAATTTTCTTACGATTGCCACTTCTACGCACTCCCTTTATTTACTATCTCCTAAATTTTTTCAGTTGTTCTAAAAAAAACTAGTTGTCTTATGGTTATGTTAAGAACTGTATTGTGTTTCTCTACCCAGCATCAACGTATAGTATCTAGAATTTAGCCTAATTAATGCTTGTATCACATATTTATTGGAAATAACTTAACATTAAAACGTCTTGTCTTTTTTGAGTTTATGATTTCTTTCTAATTAAGACAGTAATGTTTTGTGTTAAAATATTAGACGTATCAGCAAATACCAGCAAATATAACAAAGATCAAGTAAAATCCTTGAAATAATATTACTGAGTAATATCTTTGTAAGGTTTTATGTCCAAATAACTGAATGTCAAAAAAAAAAGGTGCATGTCTATAAAAGTTGTATTTATAAATAATTTAAACATGCGCAAAACGCTGATAAACGTGTTAAGTGTTAAGCGCTTTTGCCGTTTTATGATTACATTTGGTCAATGTTTCCAAGAACTCAAACATTCTTCGTTGCTCGACCACTCGTCGGCGGCACGAGCTTGGGCCAGTACTTTACGACCTTCACCTTCACGTCGACGGCACGTCCGAAGCGGCCAATTATTGCAAAGTAAATTGTAGACAACATAAACAATCCTCCAACAGTTTGGTGCGTATCCCATTCCAACCCGTGAATGGTTTATGGAACACGCCGTCCCTCGAGGACATCGCAGAGAGTCCTTTATCGCTCACAACTGTGCACGAGTCCTTGTGCCACGGTTCGTGACATTACGGTAATGGTCCGTTTTTTTTCTCCTGCTGACGAATGATGTTCAGGTAGTGTCGGCGCGCACGGGAAGTGATTTAAAATTTTATTACTTAATTACCTAAGGCCTTCGGACAGGTAAGATGTAATGGTTGTAAAGATGCCACACGCCCGGCCAACCGACGGCTTTGAAGGCTGGACCAAGGATCTGAAGTACAACCGTTTGATGACGTTAAGCGTCCAACGGCATGGGCACAAATAAAACACGTCCAACAATTACATCGCCCACCCGTTGCTTCCGGCAATGGGTTCGACCGGGAAGTGGAACTACACAAATGGCACAAAATCAAGGTAAGCACGTCGCTTATCGTAAACCTCCGTGGGCACACTGCCGTAAGCATCTGCTCTCTTCTGGAAGCGCTTGGGGATGGTGGAATTCTTGGGAAAAAGTCATCCTGCCAATAATGTGACCGAAAAGCGACGATTTCTCCGCAGCTAGGCTAATTGACGTCCCGGAGTCTATTATTCTCCCATTGCCATGGGGACATCCAGCACCGGCAAGGACATTTAGCGTGCTCAATGAGTTTCGGGCCAAAAATTGAGTTATGCCCGTCTGTATAGCCGTAAATTTCAAAATGGGCTGAAACTACCTTCCCCACGGAAACCAGACGTGAGCGGGCAGGATTACGACCTTGTTTATTATCTGCCTCAAAATTAAGCCACCAAAGGACTTCTCGTACACCAGCATCAGGGACACCATGGAACGATTATCATCTGGCCGGGTTGGAAGTACCAGCTCTCAGGTTTTTGCAAAGCTCGTATAAATAGCGAAAATCTACCGGACCGATACATATTATCGCCAGCCCGCTTTAATGGCCCTTAACGCAGGATCGCATTAGGTGTCCCGCACGTAATGCTTCACCACCACCGAGCAGCCGTGATAAGTCATTTAGGAATGTAACACAATTTAACCTGACTCCCCCATCCCCCTGGAGACGGCGGTACGGTACCTTTTTGTTTCGACTAAAACACTTCCCGGGCAAAAACTTTCGGTTTCGGTCAAGTTTCTGACG
Organism: Anopheles minimus; assembly: GCA_000349025.1. NCBI lineage: Eukaryota > Metazoa > Arthropoda > Insecta > Diptera > Culicidae > Anopheles > Anopheles minimus. The sequence continues at coordinate 12,797 of KB664110.1, forward strand.
GGCCGGTGGCCGTTTGCTTTTACAAGTTTCATCGCAAATGATTTACTGGAGGCGCCCCTGTTTGTAGCAGACTTTTGAAAACGATCCCCAAAAAAAATAAAACAAAATAAGCGTTAGCTAACTTTGGTAACTCTCCTTGCTGGTGCTCCTGTTGGGTAAAGTTTACAAGTGAACGGGGAGTAGACAAAAAGTACAGCAACTAGATCGTGGAGTTTACTATAGTTCCAACAAGTGAATGACCGAGCCAAATTAACCAGCTTATCAAGGCAACAGCAGCGAGTGGGAAGTAGATACCATTGATGTCATACTTTGAATGGAAGAAGTTTAGAACATGATGAATGCTACCCACCTGATGTAGGCAGTGAAGATACCGCTCAGAAGCTCAGGTGAAGGATATGAAACTACTTAGCGTTTTTCTCAGCAAAGAGCAAAATTAATCATCGTTATGTATATACATAAATAATTAATCTTCAAAAGAGCGCTTTTTTCTACTGATAAAAGATAAATTTCCAGGCTGTATTAAGCTATGTGGAATATGGGAAATGATTCGCTACTACAACATAACTTTTTGTAAAACTCAGTCATTGGATAAAGAAGAGCCTTATTTATTTTCTCCGAACTAGTAGTGGCCACTCGGAATCATAACTACGGGACTACGATTTCGTATTCGGAACAATGTTTAGGGTGTATTTTTTGACACAATTTGTTTAATAAATGAAAGAAACTTAATTATGCATATTTTTTATAGGAATCGATACCGGAGACGAATCCAGTCCTGGAACCATTCCAGATCCAGAGCCGATTCCAGATCCCGACCTGAAAAACCTGACCCTGACCTTGAAAATTTTTAGCTTTCCGGAATCAATTCCGGCAAAATCCAATGTTGCCCATTACTACTCTGAACCAAAATCCTAATTCCCCAATATCAGTGATCATCTAGATCAGGGGTCGACATTTTTTATCGTTCGTCACACACAAAGAACATCAAATCTCGTCACCTGATTTTTTCCCTAGAGCTTACATCGACATCAACTATGTCAACAATTGCTTTTATTCTTGAGCGGTCCAATAGTTTATGAAGTTTCTAGAGATGTCTACAACGGCTGCAATGCTGAAGGCATTTGGGTTTTACAATTCTCCGTTAAAAAACTCAATTTCCTTTGCTGCCGTTGTTGAAGTGCTATGGAAATATTAAAAATTCAAACGTTGTTCGCTATCACCATAAAACATGAAAATGCTATTGAAAATGATAAGAAAAATGTGTCCATCAAATTATTTGCCCAAAAAAATGCATAATTCAGTTATTTATAATCGAACCCAATAGTGTAAAAATATTTCAAGCAATGAACCAACAGATATGCGCATTTCCACATAGAATGAAATGCATCTTTGTCCTTTAGAAGATATTATGAAATTAAGTGTAAGAACGATATAAAAAATCTATAAATGAAATATTTATAGTAGAGCTGCTTGGTAGACATTTTATTCTTTGGAGGAGATAGCGGTGTCCAAGTTGGCACATAGATAGATGGACCTCTCGAAGTTCTACGGCCATAAAAGAAAAAGATAAAATATGTTCATCTTATATTATTCCACTACTTTGAAATTTGTGTAATATATTTGCATGATTTTATTATAAATATGTTATCCCTATTTCGAATTGTCATAATAAAGAATGTCTGGCTCTTAGTGTAGGGCTTTCTGCCGTTTTTGCTTTAGATAAGTGCTCACCAATTCTTCTACTGATTCCATCGAATATTTTGAAATTGAATTTTAACGAAAAACGAATAAATGAAAATCTATAATTATGGCATAAGAGGAATGGAATTTTCAAAAAGAAAATCTTTTTATTTTAGTCAACAACCTTGTCTCAAATTAAATAGAATACATCGGAAAGGTGTATCCGAATGTCCTGAAGCTTTCCTAAATTTCTTCCGAACAGTACGCACTTACCCGGCGCATGGAAGCTTTGATTTTCTAGCTTAATTAAACATTTCGTGTGATTTATTAACACTTGCAAATGAAGATCGACTCTTTTGAGTGGTTCGGAAAACCGTCGGCCACCACGCGCTGGAAGCCTCTAAGTTCAATGCAAAATTAATGCTCAATTTCGTCACATTGCTTAGCGCCCGGGCTCCCCACCCGAACGGCAACGCACCAGCACCGGCAGACAGCAAAAGGGATAAATATCATGAATAATGATTAAGATTGGAGGTTTAATTTATTTCCTTGAGAATATACCGGGCCCTGTGTTTGCAAGTGGTGTATTGTGTTTCGTCTTGACGCACGTGGCCCAATGCTCGTACGCCGGTTCCTTGCGTACCGGGGAAAGTTTAATGTATTCACCACCTCTTCATGAGTGATTTACTCACCTCGAAGCATTTTCCGCTTACTTTAAAAGGCAAACCTCACCCGAAGTTCCCCATCGCGCTCCACACGCCGTGAAGTGTGTTGATTGGAGCCCCGTGGTTGATGAAATGGTGCGGCAGGGAATCTAGCCACATCCGTTTCTCGTTGAAACATTGATTAGCGTTTCCTGTGCCGTGTTGTTTTCCCGGAACGTTACTCCTCACTCCAACCGAGAGCTGAAAACTTCCGCCGCATGATAACGTGTGGAGTCGGAGGTGTGTATTCCCTTTTTGCATTTCCAGCTAATTAAAAGCCCTGACTCTGCGTTTGCGTTATGCTCCTAACTGCCGGTATGTTGAGCGGTGGCGTGGGATGCGAAGATCTTCTCAGTGGCTAAGACAACCTGCCAGTGCCATCGCTCAGCTTGCCATCTGATGGCAATACCGCCATTTCTCATCACGCATACCGTACACTTGCGTGCATGCACATGTACAGGCTGTGAACAACTATCCCGAAGACGATACACAACACTATGGTGAAACGTGCCAAAAGCATCAATCAGTATCCCCGTCCGTGTTTCATTCCACTCCGGCATCTATTGGCGATGTTTTGTCGTCCCACAGGGTGTGGGGGGGGGGAAGGGAGGTGAAAACAAATAGGGGATGGTATTCGAGAACACAAAATCCTTACGCTTCCTGGCAGCTCGATGAGTTTGTAGGTCAGATCTTAGAGGATGCTGACGAGACAAAGCAGCAGCAAACCTTAAACAAGACACCAGGCCTAATTCTTCGAAACCTTTTGCACCCTTAGTGGTTTAGTAACATGATTGTCGGTAATTTCTGTGGGTTCTTCATGGCTCCACTGCATCGACGCGCAGTGGCTAAATCGTGCAAAGAATGTTCCAAGTCTGAGCAAAATATTCGGATTACTCATATGTATATATGTTTTGTAAGATGTTATCCGTGTATAATATTTCTTAAACTTTCATTTTTATAAATAGTATTGAAAACATAATTTTATAATACTGAACAAATACTTAAAAAAATGAAAATTCCTCAAAAATCTTGCATCCTTTCTAATGAAGTTATGAACATTTCCCATAGTCTTCCGATACCGGTACTAGCACGGTGTACATCTTCACCTTGAAGCACACGGTTACTGTTTCTTATCACCACCGTACGCCGTTGTGATCTGTAGCAGCCATTTTCCGCTCCCGGAGAAACACCTCCCCAACCCGGAGAAGACCAACCTTTCCCCAAGAGTGATAGTTGATCTTTAAAAATGACGTACATTTAGATTTAAAATATTAGCAGTATTAATTTACCACCATCCATAACAGCGCCGTTTCCTGCCGGCGGAAGATGCACACACCGTTGAGCTGGCGTTCCATCTAATGGAGGACAATTTATATGAATTAAACATCGACGGACGGCATACCGTACCCGGCGTCGTGTACGTCTTACGAACAGCCGAGCCGGATGAGTTAAGCCGATAAATCCTTCCACTTAAATGATGGGGGGGTTAAATGTTCGGCAAAAAGCCCACAACCATTGTCATTTTGCATCGGGACAGGCTTTCCGATGTCACGGGGGGTTTTTTTTTGATTGAAAAGGAAAGCTAACGCACGGAGCGTTAAATCGGGTGACAAACACGGTGACACACGGTAGTAACATTCCAGCATCTGCGCAAGAATCTGCATGTTTGCAATGCGTTAGTACGAGCCTGCTGAGACACATCCACTCATGCACGGCGATGGCTACGGAATTTACCGGCCAACCTCAAGTCAACACAGTCTCAATGGGGGCCGGAAAATTGTTCGTGAAAATATTCCTGTGGGTTTTCGGGCAGTGCCTCCAATCGGACGGGCTGTGTTTGGTTCTTGCGTGCGTACCCTCCGCACAACCATCCAAACATCTTCAGCGCTTCCCCTTGAGCGTCGTTTTTGTTGGATAATTTTCCATGATGAAACACAACCCACCGAAACAGATGAGCGTACCAGAACGAGGGAAGTTTTCACCACCTCCCCCCCCCCTCACACCTTCATTACCCCGAAACACTATCACGACGGATGTCTACAGCACCGGTTAGGACCAGTTTCTCCCCAAAAGAAAAAAAACCTTCCAGCCCACGAGTACCGACAGGATGGTACAAGATACGCCCGTTCCAAAAAGACAACCACCGTTCGAAGAATGTTGCGCCCGTGGAAAGTTTTCTGCTGTAAGTGGAAAAGTTTTCCCTGGGTTTTGCACCCGAAAACCTTCTCCTGGCTGCGGCTCGGCAAACCCACCATAGTTAATGGGCTGCGTAACGAACTACTCACACATCTAACACGCTCCTTGTGCCGACCCCCGATGCGGGTGCCGGCTAAAAGTTTGCAGAAACTTGCCAAACTTTCCACACTGCAACTACCAGCATCGCGCAGCGACGACACTAATCGGCTTGAGGCCTACCGAGAAACCCGGGCGTTGTCGGTGCGCGAGTTAAAACAACACGGAGTTGATTTTTGCAGGAAGGTCCGCTTTATTGCACCTTGTCGCTCTGAGGGTCTTAGCAAGACTAACTAAATTAAGAGTTTACATAATTGTGGAAGTGGGATTGGAAAGAGTGGACGTTTGGAATCTTCCGGAGTC
>KB664165.1:0-88444 GCA_000349025.1 Anopheles minimus
GAAGGATTTAAGGTTCTAATGACGAGTTCTATGAGCTGTATGGTCCTGACTGAGACCCAATGATTGCCCCGGAGATGAGGGTAATGCGCAGATAGGGGTCGGAAATGTTTGAAAATCAATTTAAAAGCCAATTTACAAATATTTAATATAAAAACCAACCAAATAGAAATTCAATTAATATGCAAAATCTCCCAATAGCAGAAAAAACGGAAAAAGGTGTCAATATTGTGTTAATAACGCATCCAACGCAGCCGGTTTACCCAGTAATGTCGCTAAATAACTCCCTGAGGGCAGCGACCATTAATAACAAAGCATACAGGAGAATCCAACCGATCACGACTGACGAGAGGGCAAATGAGAAAAAAAACACACTTTCATACCAGTTAGCCCTTTCACCTAGAGCTGCAAAAAAAATTGCAACTTAGTCTAGCTAAGACGCACCTGCTATCTCAAACACACATCTTACCCCGCTCGCGTTTGAACTATCTGTGCACCTTTTGCTGTGCTGCAGGCAAGTGCAAAAGCATGCACCGATTATGGTGATTATTAGGTGCCGGCACACCGACCGTGCACACGCCCATGCGAGCGTGGGATCACCAGCACTCGCGCACTAAGAACTGGACTTCATTACTTCCTCAATTGTAGTGACCTGGTCACCGACATCAGGATCTAAGCGTGATCGGTCGCACGTACGACGGGTATTACCTTAGCGCAACGCCACGAAACACGTTAGTATCGGGTCACACTTTTAATCGAGCGGATTAAACGCATCGAACCGGCATGATGTTGATTGCGCTTCTAGTGTTCATCTTCGGCAGTTTCATTGCCGTACTGCTGGTACGCGATTATCAGTCGAAGCAAACGGATGGGTATCAGGCTGCAAAACGCTACCCCGGAGGACGAATGGTGCCCGTGTTGGGGAGTTTACTGGAACTGTTGTTTAAAAATCCTGGTAAGCGTCGAATAATAACCCGCAGCCAAGCGACTTGGAGTTCGTTAACTGAAACTTGCTTTACAGTTCAAGCATTTGCTTATGCCCGTGAGAATGCAACCCGCTTTGGGGCGTCCTATCGACAGTGGATCGACGGCAAGGTGATACTGAATGTGACCCGCATTAGGGAGGCGGAAAAGATCCTCTCCAGCACGCAACACACCCGGAAGAGCGTACTGTACCGATTTCTTCATCCGCTCATGGGCGACGGATTGCTGTGCAGCAAGGGAACCAAGTGGCAACAGCGACGCCGCATACTGACACCGGCGTTCCACTTCAACATACTGCCGAAGTTTCTCACCATCTTTCAGGAGGAAAGCGACAAACTCGTACGGCAGCTGGATAGCTTCGCCGATGGCAAACAGGAGATAGTGCTACAATCCATTGTGACAAGCTTCGCACTGCACACCATTTGTGGTAAGTGTTAACGGGTAATGGCAACTCGGCAAACTAAGGTTAACACCGTTTTGGAACGCTAGAGACGGCCATGGGTGTGAAGCTGGACGCGTACAATGAAGCGGCCGAGTACAAGAAGAAAGTTTACGAAGTCGGTGAAATGTTGGTCCATCGCACAATGTCACCCTGGTTGTACAATGATCGCGTGTACCGGCTGCTAGGGTACGATCGACCTCTGGCAGAGTCACTCAAGCCGATACATCACTTCACGCGTAGTATCATTCGACAGCGGCGCGAACACTTTCAAGCACAGACCCAGCTCGTAGACGCCGCCAGCGAGGAAAACATGTACGCGCGCACCTTCTACGATCGCTTCCTTTCACTGAGTCACTGATCTTTCGAACCTCCGTCCAGGTACTTTGGGAGCAAACAGCGGTACGCCATGCTCGATACACTGCTTGCCGCCGAAGCAAAGCAACAGATCGACGAGGAAGGTATCCGCGAGGAGGTGGATACGTTCATGTTCGAAGGGCACGACACTACGGCCGCTGCGATCATGTTTACGATCGTGCTACTTGCGATCGAACAGGACGTACAGGAACGTTGCTATAAGGAGCTGGAAGAGCTACTGGACCGCTTGGAAGCGGCAGACAATACATCCGTGCGGCTCTCGGTACAGGATTATCAAAACCTGCCGTATCTGGATCGTGTCATAAAGGAATCGCTCCGGTTGTATCCACCGGTAGCCTTCATTTCACGAACTACCACCGGGGAACTAGTTGTGGGTAAGAATGTTGTATGTTTTTCTTCTATAATCCTGAACCGATTTGATAAATAAGTTGCGTTTCTCTGTTCTCCAGATGGGACCAGCTTCCCGCATAACACGATCACGCACATCCACATTTACGATCTTCATCGAGATCCGCACCAATTTCCCAACCCGGAACGTTTCGATCCCGATCGTTTCCTGCCGGAAGTGGCGGAAAAGCGTAACCCTTACGCGTACGTACCGTTCAGCGCTGGTCCGCGGAACTGTATTGGACAGAGGTTTGCCCAGCTTGAAATTAAAACGGTCCTGGTAGCGCTATTGCATCGCTTTCGTCTGATGCCGGTGACGCGGCGTGAAGAGATCGTATTCGTGGCCGATCTTGTACTCCGCGCTAAAACACCACTGAAGGTACAATTAGTAAGGAGATAGGATAAACGTACGTGTATGGTTGGTTGGTTATTCTTAGTACATTGTTGGTTTGTGGAAATCCTTTCTAGAATATAATATCCCCAGAAAAACGATCTAAACTTCCTATTTGTGTGTAGTTCCCACGCACGGATGCCTTGACCTACGGTACAGTAAGTTTACAAATACGCCATTGAAGGCAACCGGGCAGAGTGAAATCTAGCGCAAATCAACGGCATTCATCGTGCGGGTGCATAATCCTTATCGGTAACGACTGCATCGCAGGCACGCAAACAACCAAGCTACTGCCAGCTCTGGTAGGCGAAAGAGTTCGATCTTTGCATTCAGTACACAATATGACATCCGATTGGAGCGTAGTTCACTTGCCAGTGCCCCTTCCAATAGTTCTCCTGCTGATCGTTCTGTTGCTTTGGATAGTTTGGGATGTGATTGATAAGCGCGGTGCAACGTATGTCGCCTTTCGGCAATTTCCGGGCCCTCCGGTATGGCCACTGATCGGTACGATGTACCACACCTATGGGATGGATGCAGCAAAAACGTTCGATGCATTCCGTTACTGGACCAAGCTGTACGGGGGAACGTACAAGCTGTGGCTAAACAGCCATTTGTTCTCGCTGAACATAACGCGCTGCCAGGAGGCGGAACCGTTTATGAGCGGAGGGCGCAACACGGACAAGAGTTTGCTGTACCGGTTCCTACATCCGTTCATCGGGATTGGTTTGTTGAGTAGTGCGGGCGCCAAGTGGCTCCAGCGGAGACGCATCCTAACGCCAACGTTTCATTTCCACATCCTGCACGGTTTCCATCGGACATTCTGCGAGGAGAGTGAAAAGTTTGCGGCCAAAATTGACTCCCATAGGACGGGGACAAGCAAGGAAGCGGTGGAGGTGGACCTGCAGTCAGCCATGTCTCAGCTAACGTTGAATTCCATATGTGGTGGGTATGGTTGTGCACTTCGCACTGGAACTCTTTCCCTAACTCTTTTCTCTTGCACAGAAACTTCAATGGGCGTGAAGCTGGACTCTTTGAGCGGAGCGCGGGAGTATCGGGAAGGTATCTACAAGGTTGGAGATATGTTGCTAAATCGTGCCGTTCGTCCCTGGCTCTATATGGACTGGACGTACCGGCTGTTGGGATACGCGCGTAAAATGAACCGCTTGCTGAAGCCTCTGTATCTCTTCACGACCGGGATTATCACGCAACGGCGTGAGCTGTTCGAACAGGGTAAACTCAACGATCTTAGCTCAGCAGAAACCCCACAGGAACCCCATACGATGTACAGCACTTCCAGGGGGGGAAAGAAACGCTACGCCATGCTGGACACACTGCTATCCGCGGAAACACAAGGATTGATCGATCCGGACGGCATCCGGGAAGAGGTGGACACGTTCATGTTCGAAGGGCACGACACTACCGCGTCTGCGCTTGTCTTCATCTTTCTCACCCTCTCCTGGGAACCTAATGTCCAGGAGCGTCTTTATCGGGAACTGCACCAACACCACACGGAAAAGGTGGAATCCGATGAACATTTCTGCCCGAACGATTTAAACTCGTTGAAATATTTCGATCGTGTCATTAAGGAGTGTCTCCGGTTGTGGCCACCGGTAGCGTTCATATCACGTGCCGTCACGGAGGAGGTTAATTTGCCGAATGGGCGCACCATACCGAAGGGTTGTATCGCCAATCTGCACATATTCGATCTGCACCGCGACCCGGCCCAGTTCCCCGACCCGGACCGATTCGACCCGGATCGCTTTCTGCCGGAACGGATTGCCGAACGCAACCCGTTCGCTTACGTTCCGTTCAGCGCCGGTCAGCGGAACTGCATTGGGCAGAAGTATGCACTACTGGAGATCAAAACAGCTGTCGCTTATCTGGTACGGCGCTATCGCATTCTACCCGTAACGAAGCGTGCGGAAATTCGCTTCATCGCTGATCTTGTCTTACGCGCCTCTACTCCACTGAAGGTTCGCTTCGAAAGGCGAAGTGCGTGAAGTGTTAATGGCGAGAGATGAGGAAGGGACTGATCGGTACGATGGGTGGGTGTTATCACACCGTTTGTTTACGAACAACTGGAACGGTCAGTAGCCGCGCATTATCAGCACTTCATCCACGTGGGACGCAAGATCAGTGCGCAAGGCAAGTACTGAGTTATCAACTGTTGACAAACAGTGGAACTGTCTTGGCAAAACAGTCTGAAATACTTGGGCAGCTGATGCGCTTGCATTTTAGTCTATTTCGTATGTTACGCGGAAAATATAGCACATATACTTAGCACCACAATTAATTCTATTTTAATTTGAAGTTTAACAAACGCAGGTGAGTCCTCAAACCAAAGAACACGAATAAGAGTAATAGCTTCTTGGAGGTTATCAACGCCTGAGGGAATGGCGAGATCGGCCAAATAGTTCGGCGCTAATCATCATCTACCACCCTTGGGGTCAGTTACATTCATCGTCCTACCAAATTTTGCACTCGTCATGCTCGCGTATCAATGGATCCAACACATCCACAGCAACCAAAGTTCAAGATCGCCCCGACATCTCGTATGCCGAAACAACCATCAACTGGTACGATCGGAGCAGCTCAGTTTACTTGCGCATCCCAAAAGCGATGGACATCCTGACAGTGGTCTTGCTGCTAGTAGTATTCCTGCTCGTCCTATACGAACTTCACGTCCAGTTTTCGATAGGTTACCGTGCGGGGAAAAAATTTCCCGGACCAAAAGCACTACCCTTGCTAGGCAATGCGCACAATCTGCTGTTCAACGATCAACGACGCACATTCCAATTGCCGCGACGATGGGCCGCTAAGTACGGTGACACTTATCGCATTCTCGTACGCGGCCTGCTCAACCTAAACGCTATACAAGCGAAAGACGTCGAACCGCTGCTGTCGAGCCCGAAGCTCATCGAAAAGGGTTTGATATACAACCTGTTGCACACCTTTCTTGGCATCGGATTGTTGAACAGCACCGGTTCCAAGTGGCAACACCGTCGGCGCATTTTAACACCCGCATTCCATTTCAACATCCTGCCCAGCTTCTTGATCACGTTCCAGGAGGAGTGCCGTAGTTTGGTAGCGCAGCTAGAACAGTATGCAGATAAGGGCTCACCGGTGGCGCTCCAGCCAATTGCTACCAAGTTTACGCTTAATACCATTTGCGGTAAGAAATGGAACAATTAGTTACTTTTCGTGGACGATTACAGGAATAGAATTCCTTGGTTTTTTCACTCTAGAAACGGCCATGGGCATTAAGCTGGACTCGATGACAATGGCGAACGAGTATCGGGGTAAAATAGAAGCAATCGGTACTATGCTGCTACAGCGGCTTATGAATCCTTGGTTGTTTGAGGATTTCAACTACAAGCTGAGTGGACTGCAGGCTAAGCTTTACAAGCTGCTGCAACCGGTGCACGCGTTCACCAGATCGATCATACAGCAGCGACGAGAGCTGTTCCATCAAAACGTTCGAAACATTGGAGATTTTTCGGAGGAAAATATGTAAGTTAAAAAACGATCAGTCCTTTCGCAAAAGCACTAGAGGACAAATCTTTGGTGTTTTAGCTATACAAACCTTAAGCAACGATACGCGATGCTGGACACGCTGCTAGCCGCCGAAGCTAAGCAGCAGATCGACGAGGACGGGATTCGGGAGGAGGTGGATACGTTCATGTTCGAAGGGCACGATACAACGTCTGCGGCGATCATCTTCACGCTGCTTCTGCTTGCACACAGTCCCGATGTGCAGCAACGTTTGTACGAGGAGCTGCAACTGATTGACCACTCCCGATCGGATGCGGACGGTGCGGAGTTCACCCAGCGCGACTACAACGAGCTGAAGTACATGGATATGGTGCTGAAGGAGTCACTTCGTTTGTATCCGCCGGTTCCATTCATTTCGCGCAACATCTCCGAGGATACCATGTTCGGGGATCGGCTTGTGCCGAGGGACACTCTGTTCAATGTGCACATCTTCGATCTACACCGTGATCCGGCCGTATTTCCCGACCCGGAGCGTTTCGATCCGGACCGCTTTTTGCCGGAGAATATTGCAGACCGAAGTCCCTACGCGTATGTGCCGTTTAGTGCTGGTCCAAGAAATTGTATTGGGCAACGGTTTGCTATCTTGGAGCTGAAGGCGGTACTGGGTGCGATACTGATGAACTTCCGCGTACTCCCGATCACCAAGCGCGAAGAGCTGATCTTCGTTGCGGATATGATTTTACGCACCAAAGATCCGATCTTGGTTAAGTTTGAACGGCGCCAGAGGTAGATGGATTTTAGGTTGGAAATTAAATGCATATTTCTTAAGAATGGGTAATAAATGCGTTAGTACACGGCAATGACCGAGAGCCTGTTTATTTTAATATTATTCTACCATTCTAGTTCTTGTCCACACTTTGTCTAATGATATAGAAATGTCTGCAATGTTCCTCTTGCTCAGTTTTTACGTGCGATTCAAAATTTAATGATGTGATTGAATGCCCTGTCCCATCTGCTGTTGCAGCTGCTGCTGTAACGCTACATTGGGGTTCGCCACTCCGCTTACCTGTGTCTGCTGTTGTTGTGGTCCAGCGGCTGAACCAGATGCTACCTGGCCCGGTGTTACTACGCCTTGGGTTGTACCGGTTGTTCCCGAAGCTGTACCGGTTGCTGTCACTCCCGTTGCTACATTTGCAACGCCCTGTGCAGTTGAGGCCTTCTGTTCCACACCGATTTCCTCGACATTCAGGCGCGTAATAAACCGCAAACGCATTTGAAGTGCTGGTCGCAAACGGCGTATGATTGCCTCCAGTTCCGTTTTCATCGTATCCCCAACGAACATGTACTTGATGTGGTACAGCAAATCGCAGATCGGGTCCATATAGCGTATCGGTTGCGTTGGCTGTGCTTTGTCCACCTGTTCCAACAGCTCGTACAGCATGAGTGTGATGTCCGCGACAGCGCGAACACGTTCGATGCTCAGACGATGTAGAAATGGTCCCACTACGTGACATACATAGATCAGCTGATACTCGGTATGAACCAACGGTTTTAACTTTTCCTTTAATGATCTAGAAATAGCAAAGAACATCTGTTAGGTACATACAGAGGAGCATAATGCTATGTTTTATCTACACGCACTCAGTAACAGTTGCCAGCTGGCCGATTCCAAAGTGATGGAAAATGCTGTGCACAATCGCCAGCACCGTCACATAGCTCCGGTCCAGCATCGATTCCTTCACGATCTTAAAGTTGAACATTTCGAACGGACTCTGTCGGTATGTCCATTCTTTCATGGCTTTCGAGTTCAGTGCCCCTTGCATGCGCTCGTAAATAACACTCCAGTAAGCTTCCGGCAGTGCCGCCATTATCAGTCCGATCGTGTTGGCCCAGTTGTGTATTACGGCGTTCGGTACGACGGTATATCCCTTCACCAGCACATCGATGATACTGTTTGCGACCACATTAGGGCCAACCGGCAATCCAAGCAGCTCCACGCACGTAACGTAAAGTGCGTGTGCCGGAGGATTCGGGAACTCGTTGAAGCGCCAATCTGTACCGGAAAATATGTTTTTCCCATCCATAGCTATATTGTCGGGCAGAGGAACAAGGTTAGTAGTTAAGGAAAATGAAAACATTGTGAAAATTATTATCTTATTTTTGTTCTTGAGTGAGCAACTTTGAAACTGCAACCTCAAGAAGTTTTGGGGTTTGCCATTTCTAGCTTCCAGTACTTGCAAATGGCGGATGCAACGGTAAGCGGACTATGCACATTATAGGTATCACATTAATAGACCGCATCTTTAATTTCGCATAGAGCCTGTAAAAAGCAAATCCGTAACTCATTGGAGGATTAATCTATGGACTGATTGGGCGGTCGCCAGGGAACTCGTGGATCAAAGAGTCTCACTAAACAAAAGATGGAAAAGCCAAGATCGCGCCTAAAAACAGCTTTTGCGAATTCTTCCAGGTACAATTTAAACAAATAAGCTCAGTACTCAGTCGAAGATTGACTAGCCTAGAAGACAATGACCTAGCCTACGGGGGCCGAGGAGACAGCTGCGCCGATCTTAAACGGCAGGACTAGGGTTCGAATCCCATCCGGACCGTTCCCCAATAGTGAGGAATACTATTCAACTACGTGGTATCATTAAATCCAGTAAGGCAGAAATGGATGGCATGACCGAGAGTGGGTCGTTACGCCAAAGAAGGAGACTACGCTACCTAATGGCCTAAGTAATGCTACCCAGCATCCTTACGCTTAGGGCCTCCAAATAGTTTAATCTGATTCTACCGTCACTTATGACTTGTATTTATCCGCAACAAGATAGTCGGTCCTGTGTAAGCGGGAACAGCCTGAATAGGATTTTGGACCGGTCCTGTCGTGTTAGGCTAGCACCGATACTATCTTGTACTACCAGGCCAGGCCACCCGTTGGGAAATAATGATGGAAAAAGAAAAAAAAGTGCCCTTTTGGCTAGAAAAAGGATACTGTCTTGCATGCGACGCACAAGATTAATGTAATAGCTCAATTCCGGCACCCAGTTCACGTTGTCCGTCTCCTTCGTCATCATGTACGCTTGGTAGGCTTCGGTTAGGGCCCAATTTTCCGGCCGTACATCCTTCAGCGATCCCACCACTGTACCAACCTGGAACATATTACCACAAAATGTTAATCTTACCAAGCATCTTATCATATGGTTAGACACCTACCAAGCGTTTCTTCAGCTGTGGCCGATCTCGAAGCTTCCGCTCATAATAGTGCAACGTGTTGTACAGGTAGGTAATGGGACGGTCGTGGAATTTATACAACGATCCCAAGTGATCGAGTATAACGTCTAGCGTTTTGCTCAGCTGTGTCGGCACCTCCAGAAACCGGTGCACGATGATGTCCAGCACGGGCAGAAACCGGAGACAAACGTTCCCGAAGTACACCGGCAGCGTTGGATGGGACACGGACTCGTCGGGGGCAAACTTTTCCGGGAACTTCTGGTGAAACGCCAGATGCCGTTCGTGCCAGTTGTTCTGCTTCCAATGTTCCGGCGAGTTGATCGTGATGAACTCCTGCACCCGGTTACGAAACTCGGATGTTTTCAGCAGCAGCAGCTGTATGATGTAGAAGCTTACCTGCGCCTCGTTACCGTCGAGTGTGCGCAGTATCAAACACAGCACCAGCCGATCGATCGTTACAATGTTGTACTTCCAGATCATATCGTTGATCGTGTCGACGCATTTGTTCACGTGCGCGCCACCGCCCGAGTTGGCCACCTCGAAGAGCAAATAATCGCACATCTTCCGCAGGTGGGTCGAAAGAGCACGTGCGCCAATGCGTTCCAGAATTCTGTCAAAACAGGAAAAGGGTATTCAATCTTTTGTTCACCATTTAATGCATTCTACTCACTTGTATGCCACCGGACTGATTACATCGGTTTCGATGATCATTTTAAACACCAAACAAAGAAAGAGCGGTGGATTGACCGTCATGCCAAAGTGTGCGATAATATCGTTCTCGTTCGTCATCGACGCCCAGTTGCGGTACTCTTCGTCGACCGTTTTCTTCAGCAACTGCTTGCTCTCCTTCGGTATGTTGTGCTGCATGAAGAACTCGTTCAGCACCGGCGGAAAGCAGTACAGTGTATGCTGAGGCCATGCATGGGGCGTACTGAGCATAATGTTTTGGAGCAGATCCTTACACCAAGCGCTCGATTGAGGATCATTCCCGGTGCCGGTAATGTGCATCGATCGGGCAAGAGTTAGTATGAGCGCACGGTTGAGCTCTTCACTTTCCGCCGACACAATATTGCCCGGTGGTTTCGGTTCGCTGAGATAGCGCGAAAGCTGTGCCTGCACTTCCACCGAACCTAGCCCAATGATCAATCGAAGCGCCGTCGATTCAACGCTAAATTGTGCATAAGAAAATAAAATATTGATATTTTTGTTTGAAAGATTGTGAAGACACAAAACCTACCAAGAGTGAAGCTGCATCTGGTTCGTATGCGGTACCGATGCCAATGAATGTAGATGAGTCAACAGCTGTACCCGATAGTGCGAGTGGATGTGATGCATTCGATACGAAAACATCTCCAGCAGGGTGTACAGTATGCCCCAGGCCTGTGATTTAAACACCTGCGGTAATAGCTGACCCAAAAATCCCTTAATGCCCAGCGACTCGATTTCGGTGTACACAAGCAACCGCGAGTACGTCTCCACCAGTGCCGGCGCCATGTTGTTCCCGTTTGGGATCGAGCTTTTGTTTTGTGCCTGTTTGATCATGTGCATCACGATGCTGTGTATCAGCGACATCTTGCTGTGTATGGTCAAGCTGTCCAGTACACGCATCGACAGTGGTGCAGTTGGAAGTGGCTGTACGCCACCACCACCAACCATGTTTGCCTGAGGGTTTTTGCTGTTGCCCAGTATCGTATCAATCAGCGCTTGCATTGGGCGGGAGAAATAATCCGTCTGCGTGGAGTAAGCATTGCACAGCAACGCGAACCGATACTCCGAACCCATAAACAGTGTCGGATTGTTGCTCGGCATGGCCAGATGCTGCAGATACTCAAAGTGCAACCGTAGCGCGATCGGGATCGGACGATTGATGTTGTAATTCTCCGTTTGCGCACGTTTCATCAGATGAATCCAGATGCAGGTCGGTGCCATTTGGTGCGTGCAGTTCGGGTTGCTGTTGTCCGGCACCGGCAACGATTCCTTCTCCGGGTAGAGTATGTCGTAAAGCTTCAATATCGGCAAAAAGTTCAATATCGAGTGCTTCTGTATGCTGCCCGATATGTACTGCAAAAACACCCACATCAAGTGATCCCGGCCACGGCGCAGATTGCGCACGGCCAGCTTCTCGTGCAGCGCGTTCACAATGTTCTGGAAGGTGGCAAACTGAAACAGCACGAAGTAGATCAATTGCGAACTCAGATGCAACCACACCCACTGCGTGTGGCTTTGATCTGTATCGTGCTCATTCATCGTGGCGCCGGCAGCATTTTGAGCCTGCGTTCCCTCCTTTTCCGAGTACTCCATCGCGTTCAGCACCAACCAAACGAGCTGCTCCTCGAGGGCGGCACATTTTTGCTTCTGTTGCTTCTGGAAGTTGAGCATCGAACAAACCATATCGCGCGAATACGGCTGCTGCAGTACAAATCGCAACAAACGGGCCTGCGGTTGCAACAGTTCCTCATCGTACGGAAGGTTGCCCCGGAGCGAAAGTTTCAGCGTGTCCGGATCCAGTTTCCACGGTATGATAAGATTATCCGCGTACGAAGAATGCTCCACGATCGGTAGCATCGAGGAGTGGCCTATGATCGACAGCATCTGGGCGACGGAAACAAACTCCTCGATAAAGTTCGCCGTAAGATTCGACACCCTCCAGTGCATGTTCTGGTAGTCGGTTTTCTTGATTTCATTGATAATAAAGTACGCCGGTAGCAGGCACGCGTTCCGGTTAAAGATGTGCTCGATCAGTTCGATCAACTCGAGCAGCTGTGGCAAAATGTTTACGCTCACGTTAGCCGGAAACGAAAGTGCCTTCTCCTTGCAGCACTTCATTATTTCCCGCACACCCTTATAGTCCACCCCACCGATCACTTTCCGGATCAGTCGGAAAGCTTCGATCCAGAAACAGGGATTTTTGTACACCAGCTTATCTGAACACATGAGCTGATCGCACAACAGTTTCGCCGGAACGATATTCAACGCTACCATTCGGTTCATCACCTGCAGATAGTTGTGCACCCGGTTCTGATGGTTCACGATAGCCACGTAGCCAAGGTAGCTGCGGATGGACGCTTCCTTTACCTCCGGTGTCATCGCACCGAACAGTGTGCCGATCTTTTTGTAGCCCTCTTCCGTCT
Source organism: Anopheles minimus (assembly GCA_000349025.1). NCBI lineage: Eukaryota > Metazoa > Arthropoda > Insecta > Diptera > Culicidae > Anopheles > Anopheles minimus. Next base: position 12,431 of record KB664165.1, read on the forward strand.
TTTTGCGTTGCTCTTCCTCATCGAAGCTTGGAACTATGTTTTTGTCCTCCTGAAATGTACAAATGCTCGTAAGCACCGGGTTCCTCAGCATGAGCCAAAGCAAAGCAAACGAAAATCCAGCAATCATCGCCATTCCTACCAAGACCTCCTCGAAAAGCTTCACAATTCTCAATTCTGCAGACATTTTTGCACAGCACTACACTATTTCAAATAAAAAATGATAGTTTTCCTCACGCCGCATCTATTTTGCAAAGCCAAACACCGCTTTTACCGATGTAAACAACACCTAGTGATGGTACAGCCTAGTGGGGAACATGCGTACATTAGCTCCGGAGCGGAATGATACCGTGTTTGTGGAATGAATCGTTCCCATCCGTTTCGGTATTGGAGCACCAGAACTTAACGACAGTTTCAAAACAAATAAATTTTATAGAATAGAATTTGCTTAAATTTAATTTAAGCATTATTAGATAAATAAGAAATTTTGAGGGTGAAATTATTACTTCCTAGGAAAATGGAAGAACGTAAGAAAAAATACAACAATCTCAAGCTGATTTTCAAATAAGCGTGTCTTTTTTGTTCATTCAAAAATAAATTTGCACAATTCTATTGCATAAACATTTAAAGCCAATTCCATGGAACGATATAAAATTCTACTATCCTTCATGTCATTCTCCAAATCTCGCACGAAGTAAAACCGATAAAAAAGCCAAACAATCTACGAAATAGGTCACGTTGTAGGTCAATGCCTTGTGATCTGGCCACCAACGCCGGTTTCCCTTATGCCCAATCCGTTCTTAGGATAACTCGCAACTCGCTATTTGCACTTTAGTTTCCATAAATAACCATACAGAACCTTTTGCCTAATCTAAGCACGTTTCAAATGATCTGCAAACAGAATAGAAACAGCGCGATTGTGCTTCTGCACTGCACAAGAACGAAAAACACTTGTCGCGTAGGTTCCCTTCGGTACCGGCCACCGACTTCCTAATGAGACTGAATTTGGATGGTGCCTCATTCCAGCCATGATGGCTGCGGTGAAATTAATGGCCGTTCTGGCTTTGCAAACATGCTCGAGCAAGAACCAGATTGGCGCTTTACGGATCCTCATTGGTTACATATTGCAGGTAGTTGCGCATACAAACGTAAAAAGATGGCCGTGTGACTCCATTGAGGGATAAATCTCACACTTAGCAAACAAAACAGCTTTGGTAGATTTATTTGTTTTCCGCTAATATAAACTACGTTTAGTCATATTGGTTAATCCATTTCGGTGTGGATATAGCTTATTAGTGGGAAAGGATTACCATTTCAATGTCAAAGTTTTCAGTGTGTTTCCAATCTTTTACACAGTACCTCTCCCCCGCGATACACCACAGACCGGACAACGGTGGAAAGTGTATTCGAGAACGTGATGTGAAATGAAGATGACAATCATGCTGATGATAAAATGCTTCGTCCCAGGCGAAGAAGACACAGCCCGATCGCATCGCGTTAACCAAAAGCATTAGATCGCACGATCGTCTGGAGGCTCACCGCAGAGAACTCATGAATTGACGAAGGGAAAAAGGTGAAAAAAAAGAACCTAGACATCGTACGAAACGATCAGACATTGAAGAAGGAAGCAAATGAAAGAGGACAGCATAACGCAAACGTTCCATCTGAAGCCAGATAAAATGTCCGTGTTTTTTTTTGTCGTTGTTGTTGAAGAAAAGAGCAATAGAAGGCATGGGGAACCAAATAACCTGTTTTTCTACCTGTCTGGTTTTGTGTGATGTAGCTGTGATTTTAGTACCGATCCCGACGAAGCACACACTTGAACCATCGCACGCACACCGATACTTTCTTGGCAGCGGTAAACGATAAGATTCGTTTACTGTTTTATCATTTTGTCGTTCTTTTTGTATGTAATGCTATTTTTTTTATGGATGCGATAATAATACAAACTTAAAAGAATAAAATTAGTTAATTTGTAAACAATGTTGCTTCAAATATGTATTAAAATCGTTTACAGAATAAAAAAAAACATTAAAGACAAGTTAGAACATCTACTTATTAGTGTTTGCTAAAGTGCAACAACATTAATTTAAGATGCGGACACAGAAGAAGGTTAACCAAATACATGCAAACAGTCAAATGAACGAGACTAGCATAGCAATGTGCTCAGCAAACAGTGAAAGAGAATTAAAAAGTACAGTGTAAAAGAGAGAAAGAGTGAGAGACAGATCGTAAAATGAAATGAAGGAAGGGAAACCCTGTTAATCACTGTCGCACCTGTATGTATGGGAAGAATGGCGCACATAGAAAGAAAGCTTATCCATTTCATGGGTTTTCCTTCGTTCATGTAACCTTCCTCGAATCGTTTGAATCCCGGGGGTCATTTGTGTATGGTTCATATGCACGAGCACACACGCACACCACCAAAAAGAAAAAAGCTTAAAGCGCATTGTCAACATAAACCCTCCCGCATCCTTATGCGCCTTCCATAAGACGTTCGAAATCAAACCTCACAATGCGCAACAACACATGCAACAGGTTCGCCAGCAAAATGTTCTGCTTGCGCTTGACCTCCTGTGGGTGGGCACTCATTCTGGTGGTGAAGAAATTACGCTGAAAATGTGGACCCTCAGAGTGTCTTCGCAGTTTGTCGATTGCGTACGCCGTGCTGTCTTGAAGGATCCATTTGCAATAAATGCTTCTTCTTGACGATCAAGTGTTGCCCAAAACAATCTACAAAATTAAAATTTTTATATCCAGCTCTGGACATAAAAACAGAGTTTGTAATCTTCCACCAAAAAGTTGATCATATCGCGACAGAGAAGAATAGTGGTACAGCAAGAATCTGGAACCGAAAGGAAAAGACAACTCCGTATGTGTGATGGCGCGAACGGAGCGATTCAGGGTGGTGGGGATGGGCGGGATGCTGGTTTGATCTTTTCCACTCGCCAAAGCCATCTTTGGCGTTTCATTCGTGTTCGTGTGCTCGCAGGCGAGTGAAGTGCTGTTTCTGCTATGTGAGAATTTTATTCGTTACTGTTCTTTTTTTCTTCCTGCATGTTGCTTGGAAAAGGGATAAGGATGAAGGCAGAACATTGGGCATCAGGAAAAAAGAACAATCGAAGTGGTTTGTTATAGCACTAGCGTTAATATTTGGGTAAAATGACACCACCCAATCTGCCGTGGTGCATTCTGTTGCAAGCGTGCAACTGACGAAATCAATAAAATCCAAAACAAACACCACACAACCACGTCAACAAGTCAGTCAAAAAGTCGAAACGTGTATCATACAGCGACAGAAAATCACGCAGCAGAAAACCGAACCGAAAGAGAACGCATGGCAGTGGTTGAATGGGAACGACGGCGACGGAAAGATCGCGATCGCTGTAATGTTTCTCGCGCTGCGATAGAGCGAGCGAGACGGCCAGTGCATCGAGCGTTGAGGTGATCTGCAAAAGGTGCGTACAAGTCCCGAACCCAGGCCAGAAAGGGACACGAAGGAACGAGAAACCCCCGAAAAAAAAGGTGATAGTGCGTAAACCTGTAAGTTCTGGCTTTTCACCTACTTCTGGGCACATTCGCGTTGCGTGTCTCGGGTGAGGATGATGCTTCTTGGGTCACGGTTGTCCCGCGCATTTACAAGTGTGTAGTTCGATGAATTAAGGCGCCTGAAGTTTGTAATAATTGTGAGTTTGTTTTCAAGTGTGTGGAATAAAAACAAAAACGGTGATCGTACAGATTGTTTTTTTTTTTTGCGGAGAATCATCGTTAGGGGTGCGATCGTACCGAGCAAAAGTGTTGGCACTGTGTTTGTGAGCATTTATACACTGAACGACGACGAACGTGGTCAATACGCAAGAGTCGGAGAAGTTGTTCAACTCACCGTCGTCAATGTGGACGGTCTGTAAGGCAAGCAAAATCACTCGCCCCTTTTTTACGCGGCGATCAAGTGCGAGTTTTGCGGCAGCGACTTCGTGACCTGATGAGATGTGAACGGCGCGCGCGCGTTCGCCCCAGTGTGTGTTTATATGTGTGTAATGGGGGGACTAGTGTGAAGGCAAGTGGAAAGGCAAAACAGCATAATAAAGCTAATGTCAGAAAAGAAACCACATCTTCCACAGAAAAAAAATATCAGACAAATCTTTTATGCTGCAGATGCGTGCGTACGAGTGAGATGGATGGCATGATAGAACAAGTGTGTGTTGAAGGCATATCTGTGTATATGTGTGCGTGATCATAATCGGAATGGAGTGTGTGATTAATTCCAAAAATGGGGAAAAACAAAAAAGAACGTCGATAGAAGGATAAAGGCGTATATTCAAACAAACATAAAAAATCTGAAGATCGGTAAACAGTGCCACGAGAAGGATATATTTTGAGGGGAAACAGAGTGGGTGAGAAAGAAATGAAGGAAAGAATGATCGAGTTGATTCGCCATTAATCATGCTACTCTCCCGTTCTCACTCCCCTTCTGTTTGTGCGATCTTCCCGTTTGTATGGCCGCCGCGATCAACGTCACAGCTTGGGCGAATGACGTTTACACATCGTAACGTGCACTGGTAGGATAAAACACAACACCAAAAACAAAAAAACGACATCTCTCTCAATCTCGTTTTGAGGTTGGTGGAAAATACATTGGTGATGCGTGCAAAATCCAGCATATTGTGAATGGGCATGCTTTTATGTGAGAGAAAGAAAACGAGATCCAATTTTATATACGATTGACGTGTTGTGCTGATGAGACGCAATTCTAACCGTTTCACCGATGTGCTAAGGGTTGTATTTGTATCTTTACTGCAAAAGGGTTGCTTTGGTGGTTGATCGATCGGTACCGTTCGTGCACAAACACTTCGACGCCAACCTACTCGTACGCTGGCGCTTGTGGTGGTAATGTGGTGGTAGAAATCACACCCACCAACACCCCTTTAATGTGGGAGATATCAATGTACTGCCCACCCACCCCTTTCGCTGCAAGTGCACGCATTTCGCGAGCACGAACGCACACAAGCGCTCTCTATTGGGTTGAACTCTCTCTCCCTCTCCCTTGCCATGTTTGAATAGAAGCATAAATGGAGGGAGCGTAATGCGTTTACTTAGCAAGCTCCACACGGCTACGCACAGATTTGCTTTATAGCAAACAGTGACGGTAGTAATGTTAGTAACGTTTGCTCCCATCTGGCGCCTCCCCTACAGTGGTGTTAGTACGCAGTATTCCCCGTGTAGTAGCGGACGCACTGTTGCATAGCTACAGAGAGCGAATGAGCAAAACCAAACGAGTGAGAGAGAGAGAGAGAGCGCGCGCGCGCTGAGTAGGAAAAAAAGGTTTGAGCATTCGGGGAGCAGATTTTATTCGTTCGCGGTACGCAGCCGGAGAGTGTTCCGATCTCGAGATCACTCCTCATCTTTGCCTGGCTGGATCGCGTAGGGTTGTGCACGTTCCGTACGGTGGTTGGGATGTGTTGTTCGTTGGTTACGGTTTTGCTGGTATCCGCACTGCAAGCGTTCGTATAAATCGTGTTTCCTCCTTCACGGTGTTTTAGTGAAAACTCGTTCCCCCTAACGGTGGGTTTCTTTTGGCATTTGGCTCGTGTGTGTCTATGCCGTGGTTATGCGTGCTGTGCAAAACTTCCTGCCCGCAAGTAAGCAAACGATCGTCTAACTAGCTAAATGCAACGTGTCACTTTGCGAACTTTACGCAGCGCACGGTCTGTTCTTCGTTCGCGCTGTGGGTCGTAAACAAACGGAGGTGTTGAAACGATCAACGAAACCGGAACAGTTTCGGACAGGAAGGAACAAACAAACCAACTCCAAAGTTCGCTAGTCTTCTTATAAGTGGAAAAGGGTTTATTTTGAATATTAAGAATATCAGATCAGTGTTGAAGCGGATCAATTTACTGAGCATCTCTCACAAGCAATCACAATCCATATAATCAACATTTCATTTCATTTTCAAAATCCCAGCATAAATCGTCATCGCAGCAGAAACGCAGCTAAAAGTTGAACTCCCATACATTGGTGTACTACTCGCTGGTGTTGGCGTCCACACCAGAATCAAGTGAATTGTGCTGCTCAAGATAGCCCGGGTGAAGTGATTAACCCACGGATACAAAGAAAGTTTTGCATTGAAGTTGATGTTGTAGATGGTACCGTGCTTTATTCAAGGGTGTGTGTGTACGTGAAAAGTGTGCAAAAAATTGAAAACAAGAAGTGATCGTACGCGGAAAGCGAAACAAGAGGTGAATAGAAAAAAAACCGAAGGGCGCTGCGAAAACTTCTTTCCCAGCTCGTTCAGCATCGCTCCAGCATCATCAACTCCCTTCACCGTACTCAGTGGCCCCAAAAGGCGCGCCGTACTAGCAGCTGTGCTGCGAGAGCAAGATTCTAACAAACGGTAAAAGAGCAACCGAGATCTCGGGTGGCGATCGTGCCCTCTCGCTCGATTAGCGCGCTCGGCGGAAACCAGTGAAAAACCTGAATTGCGAGACCCGCGATCAAGCTGGGCTGTGTAGGGTTGGGCTTTGACTGCTGCTGACTTAAGCGCTGCCCGCTTCCCACCTTCCCGCAGACCGCGCCTATGTGCAGGGCAGAAGGAAGAGCGCAAAACGTTGTGTGTTAGAAAGAACCCGGTGATATTCTGTGGGTGCGTATCGAAAGAAAAAGCGAAACAGAAAAAAACATGGCATTCAATGGTGGTGCAGCCGGTGGGAATGGGAGTGCGGCGGGTGCAGTGGCCGCCGGTGCAGCAAACAATGCTAGCGACGAGAACGAACCGACCGGTGCGAACAAGAAGAAGAACCTGATCATACTGGTCGACAAAGATTCGAACGATAAGCTGAACGAGCTGTTCGACAAGACGCTCAGCAATAAGCTCCCGCTACAGATACCGTACCGCATGCGCAAGCTGCCGGAGTCGTTCTTCATGCCACCGTCGTCCGGCTCCAAGTCCCCGTCGGTGTCGCACTCGCGCGAAAACTCGGCCGACTCGGCGTTCGGCTCCGGGACGACCATCCTCGGCGGTGTGACCGGTGTCGCAACCGGTCCGAACGGTTTGCCCATCCATCACAGCCGCGCGCACAGCAGTCCCGCCTCGCTCGGCAAAATCCCGGTCGGGTTGGGTGGGCTGGGCGGGGGAGCGGTGGCGGCGGCCGCCGCTGCCGCTGCTGCAGCTGCTGCCGCCGGCGGCGGTAATGGGACGGGCGGTGGAGGTGGAGGCGGCGGTGGTAACGGCGGTGGCGGAGGGGCTGGCAACAATGGCGGTGCCAGCGGTAGCAAGACGGCGGTGGCGGTAGCCCAGGCCGCTGCAGCAGCTGCAGCGGCGGCCCAGAACGATGCCAGCAGTCTCGGTGCGGCCGTACTGCAGCAGGCGGCCCTGTCGAAGGCGGCCATACAGCATCTGCACAGCCGGGGTCGCTCGTACGATGTGTCGAACCTGCACGCCAACTTTGGCGAACTGCCGCCCGGCTGGGAACAGGCCAAAACACAGGACGGACGCATCTACTACATCAAGTAAGTATCATTTGCCCAGGGCAGTTGAGGGGTTTCTTCGCTGAAGAGTTCAAACAGTAGCACCGGAACCATGTTCGAAGTTAGGAGGCTTCCTTGAAGGTTGCCTTCTAATAGTCTTCATGTCGGTCGTTTCGGATCAATTCCATCAGTTCGCCCTGGTAGCTATCGATAGACGCAATACTAGCCTCGAAGACCTTTGCACACTCGCTTAATCGTGGGATCAATTTTGAGGGATCAATGACAGGAACAAACAGCTTGACACTTACCTCAAGAGGCTCCGGTAAAACAATCAACAAAGATACCTTTCGGGTACTTCAGAGCACACATGTTGCCTTTAAGTTGCGCGCAGTAATCGATTCTGGGCTATTCTAGACGAGTCGTTACCACTTTTGATTGGGCAATATACATTTAATCGTGCTGTAAACATTTAGATCCAGAGAGATGGCACAGGGTCGATTGTTTCCAACAGTTAACCCGCTCTCCAATGTGTCAAGTATGGACATTTAATAGCATCAAGCTGTCCAAACCATCCGATGGGCGTTGGATCCCTTCATGCACAAGCTCCTTCACACTCTGGCGGACACTTTCCCATGTAGCCACCACACGCTGGACAGCTCAATCCGTTCTTTGTTCGCCCGAATGGAACCTCAACCTTACCTTCCAACAGTGCGAAGTCACGCGAAAACAGGCACCGGACAAAAAGCCCACCATAATTTGGATGGACCCAGCGCAGTGGACGCACCGGTGCACAAGTTGGCAAGTGTTTTCACACGTCTTGCCAGCGACCGATCGATGGTGCGATCGTTCCACCTGAAACGTTTTTCGCAGCAAATCGAACGGAACTGCACCAGGGGGAAAGGCTATGCAAACCGATCATCATCCTCCTCGTTGCGGTACGTTCTTGTTCGGCAGTATCGTCACGATGCCCGCAGAAACCATAATTAAAACCGTTCGCCAAGCAGAACACCAAACACCAGCGCCATGTTGGTGTGCGTCTGATCGGTTTTTGAGGGCCGAATTTTGTGAAGGTTGTTTGTTGGGAAACATCCATAGTTTTCAGGGAGAGTTGTGTACAACCTGTCGTCACCTGGCACCAACCTTTCTAAGCGATATGCAATCTTCTGGGGACCTTCGATCGATCGTTCACGTGTCGGGTGGAGCGAGTTCGGAAAGCGTGTTATAAAGAGCGTCATATCACGTGTTCGGCAACGTTGGGTTCTGTGCTCGTGCGAGCTCTTCAAAGAATGGACAACCGAGTGGCACGTGTAGGCCCGCTGTCACCTTCGGTTGGAGAAGATCATAAACTTGAGGAGAGTAGTGTCTAAATCACTCCACGGTGCCATTGACCGTCGCTTATCTATTCTTTTCCGAAGGGTCTTGGTGCGTGTTGGATTGTTCGGATACCTCCTCGAGGCTTTCGATTGATGACTTCGGTCAAAGTTCACACCCAACTCGCTGAGGCGTAGTTTAATTAGCATTTAAATTAATCTAGACGCTGCAAAGGGTCCACACTGTCTGCTGGTCGCTTGTTGACGGCAGCACACCCTCAAACTTCGCTTGGATTTGATAAATATTAATTTATTTACTTCCAACACTGTAGGCAGTACAATCCGCTGGAGAGAAAATCTTTTCCAATGGATATATTACTAGCATATCCGTACTTGTACACCTCTTAACTGTACTTCTCTGCTGCATCTGAACCGAGAGGGGTGGAAGGAACATACGCTCTAATAAAGCTTAATTGGCGTAGGAACACCTCCGTATATGCAAAACAGATTGTTGGTTATTACCATCGCGCCCAGGGCGACCGATCGACCGATCCGGTGCATATATAGGAAGTGCTGCTATAGTTAACCATGTGTTTGCACAGTCCACGTAGCGCCCAACGATCGCCATCTTCCATTCGCCGGACCGTTTTCGGTACGCACCATTCTCAGCTAGTTCTACCACCTTCCCCTCTTCCTTCCCCCCCGCCCTAACGGTACAACCCGGTTCTGCTAATAATCATAATTGAAAAATATTAACTCCATTGCACCAGCCGTCCGGTGTAGGGAGCAGTTTTTCTTCCTCCCAGCACTACAAAGCATACACCCGACAGGGCTGATGGTTATCGTGATCTTTTGACACAGGCGCTATTTACAAGACATGCATGCATGTAGGGTGGCAAGCGAAGAAGCGGTGAGGTAGGCCAGCTGCTGGGGATCTCCGGTGGAACTTCCTTCCTATCTGCTGTGCGAGTGTGTGTCTTTTTATCATGCTCATCACCGCCATCGCTCCCGGACGACGGGTATGTGTGCGTGTCCGTCGGAAGACGGAAAAAAGGGTGCTAGCAGTGAGTTTAGTCGTGGCAGTGACCTCATGTTGACGGAAATAGAAGATGCTGTAATAGCATGCTACTTCTTGCGGATTGGTCCAGCATCTTCCATCACTACTCAATGTTTTCCCTGGATCACTGTTAGCCCCGCGCGGAAACTCCAATCGAGACGAACCCCTACGAACATCTACCAGACATGTAAAAGAGGGTATACAAGAAATGTATGTATGTGGGGGAACAAAAAAACACCTCACTGTCCACCAGTTTTGATAAGATAAGATTTGCTTGCAGTTGGGTGTTATTGTTGTGCGTTCCAAGTCAAGGTGACGCTTTCGATAGCGTTCTACGCTGGTTCGTGACCGTGCGGCAAAACAATTGCCCCAAAACATATAACCCACAACGTGTTCGGGGGGAGGAAGGGTTTTGTGTGTGTTTTAAACTTTTCCGACAGAGGGAGGTAAACCACATCAAACTGAAGAAAACCAACAGAAAAAAAAAACGCTATCAATCAAAACATGATTGCGAGGGTCGAATCGATATGTGTTCCAGAGAAATCCCCGGGAATCGGAGGTCGTCCAAATCTGAGATGACGCTTACTTTAAAAGGCGTTCGTTTGATGTTCGATTCGGCAGTGTGGCCAATTATTTTTAATTAAACCAAACCCGATCAACCTTCATTAGACTGTTCGTGTGCTCATTAACCTCTTTGACGATGTAGAAAACGTCACGGAAGCTAGAAGAGCATCAGTGTCTTAGGAATTGCGGTTCCTCCCTAGAGTATGAGGAGGTGTAGGAACAATAAGTTACTTTATGGAAATATACAGACGGTGGGTAAACATTTACCTGCAAATCTGCAACATAAGGTTGAGGAATATGCAAAACCATTTCCAACCCCTTGAAGAGAAATTCTTGCACTCTGTTTTTAGTGAGTTCGTAGTTCTTGTCGCAAGCTGGCATAGCCTCAGATAATTAACACCACTAACGTGGTGGTGAGATGAGATGCTGCAGCTTAGCGTCAAGTGGCAAACACACACAGTTCTGTATGCAGAGCCCTGCAATCCATTCCAAGTCGACGAGATCTTCCACAGAATGTTTACCGACCGTGGACCTCCGGATCCCAAAGTGGATGATGCTCCGGTGTCTCTCAAGTCTTGCCTTTTCAGCAACATTCGTTCGGTTGGAATGTGAAGACCAACTGCAAAAACTCCTCGAGCGAAGTAATCGAGACAAGGCGTAAGCACGCCCAAGAAGAAATTTTGTTCCAACACACATATACAAGGTTCTTAAGCGCAATGAATCAGCAAAACGATTATTACTGCCCTTGCGCAGCTGAACGGCTAGAACGGTTTTATTTTTCCATCATATCTTCTTCCTTATCTTCTCCCAAAAAGCACGGACGCGACCATATAGATGTGAACACGGTCGGTGTGCGTAACCGGATACGGCAAGAATGTACCGTGAAATGAGTCTATGGGAAATAAAAATCATGAACGCGGGCGCAGGGCATGGAACCAGGTGCAGTTTCACTCTTCTGCCCTTATGCTCAGTGCAAGCAGTTCAGGCTGTCTGTACTTGCCCGTCCAAAGACCTCTTTTTGCCCCTGATTTGAGCTCCCCCCGAATCTTGGCTTATCTCATTGATCGTTTTGTTTGGTTGCGGGAGCAGCGTGGATTGGTAATTTGTGGCCAATCCACCTGACACAAGTGCGTCATCCACCGAAAAACGTGAATTATGTTCTGTTTTCATATTTCCCCCCGTTCGGAAACGTGGAGCGTGGACTAATCGCGATCGATTGATGGCAAATGCAACCATCTGTCTTGAAGACCTGTTGTGATGTTTGTGCGTCTTTTTTTAAAGTAATTCGTTTCCCCAACACATTTCGGAAGCACTCATCCGTGAGTCATCAAACCAATTGTTTACCCAGGCCTAATCATTCTCGCCAATACATATATCTGCGCGGCCGTTTAATTCCCACGGAACACGGATCGTAAATAAAGTGCCAGAACACGGTGCTAAGGACACGTCAAACCACCGAAATAAACCATCATTCAGAGCGCACATAAAAGAGCGGACAAGCTGTTCCGAGCCCAGCGGTACGAGCTCGCTACAATTATTCCATAAATTCGTTCCGATTCAATCCATTTTATGGCACCCGCATTTAAGTCTTCTGTACGGTGGCGGCGCTTACGTACGAAAACAAAACAGGTTTGCCATTTTTGACAGCTTCCGCCAGAAGGAAATGTGGTCCAGATCTGCACGGTGCACGGTGTAAATTATAGTCCCCCGAAAAGATATGACGCGTGATGGATCGTCTTCAAAGCAAAGCACTAGGGGACCAAATAAAAGCACGACTTAAATTCTCCCCCTTTTGCGGAGGTGGGGGGGAGAGAGGATGAAAAGGGGATGGGAGCAGTCGGTGTGGGTGGAAAAATGTCAGGAATTCGAGCAATTTACTGCCACTGCGCCGTGTCAAGTGTGGTGGAGCAGTTTTGGAGCAAAAAAAAAAAACAAATGTTATCGCGTGCCTCAGTTTTCCTTGCCCAGGATTTTTCCCACCGGAATTGGAATGCAACACGAAGCCGCACTTTTATTGCTCCGGTCGCATGTTTCTGCAACTACTCCCACACACGTGAGGTGCCCTTATTTTTGTTCCCAGAGTTCGCTGAAGATTCTGGACTCCACGGAGTGCGGCGTGGACGAGTTTGTTTTCCACACCTCTAAAGCAGGGGTCGGCAAAGACCGGTCCGACAGCAGATATTTTTCGTTTCTCACTCACAAAGAACACCAAATCCCGGCACCAGATTTGTTCCCGCGAACTCACATCGACACCATGTATGTCAACAAATTTCAATTGGTTTTTAGTTTTGGTCGTTAGGTTAAGGAATTAGAGGTTTACAACTCCTCGTTGTCAAAAATATTTTTGCTTTCTTCGCAATAACAGCATAATTCGCAATCAAACATAATCTAAATCTCCAATTTCCAATTCTGCTGTTGTAACGCTATTATAAATCAAAATGTCAATCTTTGTTCCCTAACTAGAACAAAACTTGTAAAATGCTGTAAAAATAGTAAGTTGTCTAACAAATGCATAATTTAGTTATTTACAAGCAAAAACAATAGAATGAAGGTATTTCAAAGAACGAACCAACATTGAATAAAACGTATTTTAGTTTAATGCTTCATTATTTCATCAAGCCGTTGCACTTCGTAAGTTAAAATTAAATTTATTGTAAGTACAAAATTAAAAAATAACTATAAAATGTTTTCGAGCTAATATTGTTTCATTATTTTATAGATTGTGACATTTATTTGCATAATTTTATTGGACATATAAAAAAATGCTAGAATATCAAAGAATATTATAATATTAGAATTAAACAAACAATATTTGACCCGCAGTGTCGGGCTTTAGTATCGTACCCCTTTCGCGAAACTGTGCCGACCCCTGCTCTAAAGTATTCTGAAGAAAAAGCGCCACTTCGCAGTGGAAAAGCCGGTGTTTTGTGGTGGTGTTTATTGGCATGCGAATTGTGTCCACAAAATGAGTGGTTTTTTTATTAGCTCGTTACCTTACGGGGCTTGGAACAGTATACACAGCATGGAACGCCGAACTGTGTACTGTGACGATGCAGTAAACCCACCGGCGGCGTAGAAATATTTCCATCAGTCACCCAACACTTCCTAGAATGTCAACGACTCTATTTTCATGATTGTCGCGAGAAAAAATTCATTTTCCCCGAAAACAAAATGAAAATGTACAACAACAAAAAAAAACCAACCACACACACTTTAATCGCCACCTCATCTCGTTGCTATTGGTGACAAATAAACAGTCCTGGTCAGTGCCGCCAGTGTGCCGGCATTTTTCGCATTCACCTTGTATGATTTGGAGCATTTCAAGAATTCATCGGAACCACCGTTACATGATCCTTCCTTGGTGGTGTCACTAGAAGAGATGTAAAAGTGTAAAATGCATAAAGCTGTGCGTTAAGAATTATCATTGCTAAATGTTGAAGAATTTGCGCACAGCCAAAAGCCTCAGAATTAATGGCACTACATACCTGTAGGGTAAGCTGATCTCGAGTTGTTAAATTGGTTTTGCCCGTGATCTAATGAAACGTGAGACTTATTTTATTACAAAAAATATACCCCCAACGGAAAGTGCAATAAAGCAACCGCTGGTCAACGAATTCAAAACAACGGATTCAAATTTCCGTACACACTGCCCTGAAATGTCATCAAAATGATAGTAAAAATTAATTTTGGCTCATGATCGGCGAGTTTTGCGGTCCAGTCTTGGGGTAATCTCGCACCAGCCGACCAACCATTGCCTAAGCAATTTGATTACCTTCTGCTTTAGTTGCTCCTCTTCCCCCCACAGGGTGTCCACCATGCCCATGTGTGTGTTTTTCCATCCGCGGCGTCCACTGTTCGGCCGCACGGTTTGTTTTTCACGATCACCTGTCGTGGGTAACGCTGTTGACATGTGGCTAAAAATAATCTTTCGCCCATCATCCTCCCATCGCAGCATCCAACCCACGGTATTACGACAGAATTGCGCTCTACGTCAGTGATTTGGATGGAATACGGAAACTGTGTGACAAAGCTGGCCGATCGCAGTTGATCGTTTTTATGAGATTCGAATGGGAGTTTGGGAATGATGCAGTGAGAAAGTTTTGAGTCTCTTCTGGGCGATTTGTACATTGAAGTAGATCATTTAGAGTATTGATTATAAATGCTCCAAAACTTGAAATCAGAGACTCGGATCGTCTCGTATCAGATGATCTTGGAACTGTTTCGCCCTAGAACAGTAATCTCAACGCTTTTGATCCCATCAGATCAGATTTTTGGAGCTTGGATCCAAGAATTCGATTCAGAATTGCATTTCCAACTTCTTATCACTAATTTGAAGTTTTGTTAGTAAACATGGACTGTTAGCAAAGCTTTTACGACTCGCACAACAGTCTAGCTAGCTCGATTCTATTCAAAAATCCTATAATGCTGAATTACAGGGTTTTTCGCTAGAAATTATGCAGGGTTGTCGAGTTCTACATGTACATCTCTCACTTCAACTCGTAAATGATTGAGAAACGGTTCCAAATTTCTCATTCATGCATTAGTACTATTGGAGTGAAAATATTGCCCTGTTAGCTAGGGACAGCTGTAACGTCACGATCTCCTCTTCCTCCTTCTCCATCAAATCTATCCCATTCCGTTACATCGCGATCATCTTTTCCATAACTTCCCTGTCGCATCTGCTGTGACAGAATAATCGTGACCAGGGCAGACACATGTTGTTTTCGCGTTCGTTTCTTAAATCTTGCTGTTTTAACATTTCATCCTGTTGCCATGTTCCGATACACCGCATTTGGACGTCGTTCCATTCTTCCGTACGGGGAGCGTACGTATCTTTGCCCAAACGGAAGACCTGTGGGCTAATGCCGTATATAAATTAAGAAGCCAAACACACACACACACACACACTCGAATGCGGGCGCATAACGGCTTGCAATTCATCACACCCTGTTTGGAGTGTTAGCTGAGCAGAACGCAAAACGCCATTCTGCCGCGCGAAAATGAACCGGACGAGGGAAAAATGGGAAAAATGGGAAGGAAAAAAATAAGCGGACGCACACAGACAGAGAATACAAAAACCAATGCTATTTTCGGGCTCACGGAGAGGATAGTAGGATGGGTTGGCTTAAGTATAAAATTAATTTAAATTTTAATTCCCTGCAATTTCACCGCTCTATATACCTCCCCGTGCGAGCTTTTCATGCGTTCAGCTCACCGTTCTGTCGCACCGAGCCCGTCGGTGTACGATGTGATTTCAATGCAACGAATTGAAATTCATCGACAATCGCACCCGCCGATATCCGTTAGATCCGTTAAACTGTCTCCACCGAGCACGTCACGTTTTTCTGTTGGTTTTTTGTGTTGTCTGGGTTTTTTTTGCAAAACTCAGCTAGAACGATGCGATGTGTGAAGCGATGTGCATACACGCATTTTGCATTCGACACCCGAAGCGAAATCAAATGAAATTAAAATCTCCTCACAACCGCCATTTGCACTGCCACCGGGACATACACAAAAGTGTGTGTGTGAGACCGTCCGTCTGCGCCAAGTCAAGTGTGATAAGCAATCGAATGCAACTACAAGAATAGAGAGCAAGAGGCAACCGTCGGATGGATGGGTTGTTTTTTTTTGCTTTTCGAGAACGGTTCGTCGACAGATAAAATTCTTTTCCCCCAAAACGCTTGACAGACGCATCGTTCTGTTTCTTTTCGCAAAAAGGGCCAAGCATAATTCGTGCGCCGTTCGCGCACCAACACAACCCCGATCGTGTTCGATGGCAGATCGAGTAACATCCGCCTGCGGAGCGTTAGGTATTGTTTTGTCTTTGGCCGTTTGGTGCGACGCACCGTGTATTGCATCCGATCGCAGAAACCCTACACCCCGACTCCATGCCTGGTGTTTGTTGGTGCGTCCTTCCATTGGGCCTCCACACTGATTGGCATTTTATATCGACGACGATGTCGGCAACGATGTGCGAAGACGATGCAGAACGATGATGATCGCTGTCCTGGAAGGAACATCAGGCGAAATGCGGGAACGAGAATTGCAAACATACAAAACTGCAACACCAAGATGGTTCTCGGAATGTGTGGCATCAGCGGCAGTGCGCGTTGAAGCGGTGCGCCTGAAAAACTCCAATCAGTTTACGCTGTTAATAGCGACGCGGGACCAAACCTCATATTACAAGCGAGAGTGATCGCGCGACCCGCTTGCAAACGTCAGCAGACGCGGACGCATCGTATGTAAGCGAGTTTTGGGGGCTTCGACGTGCTGTACCTTCCGCTTTGGTTACACGCAAAACCGCCCTTAATGCGTTTATCTATGCGCTTGCCGCAGCGGAAGGTAACGTAACACAATGGTAAGCAAACAACCGGCCAAACTGAAATAAAATAAAAAATCGCAAAGAAAAAGCGAAATAAAACAAGAGCAACAACCAATAGCAAAAAAAAAGCGAACAACAATAATGGCAGTACAAACAGAAATAAAAATGCACACACGCATGGGCAGAAAAACTGCGTTGCGGTGCGCTCTCACACGTGATCATGTCGCGAGGCGAGACACACGGCACGTCACACCGAAGCCGCGGCTCGAGAGTGTTGTTTGCTGCGCGGCGATTGTGTCTCTTGTCGTCAACAGTGTTTCGAGTTGGAAGTTGTATTTGGTTTTCTTCGCTGTATAGTTCTGTTTTGCGGTTTGTTGTTACAATTGCCACTCGAAATGTGTTGTCCGTTTACCAGAGCTTCAAAAGCGAGGGAAAAACCCGAACTCATAATCGACTTTTTGTTTGGTAGCATATTTAAATTGTGTACATCTTGAAGTAGGCGCACACGAAAATAGATAAACAGTTTTGGGTAAATTTTTGTGTTAGCACTGTCATACATGAATGAGTGTAAACATGCAGGAGAAAATAAGGTATCGTTAGTTTGCTTTCAGAAAACATTTAATAAGTAATGTTTTACAACTTCATTGAGTAGCTTCATAAAGAAGAGTTAAAAATAACACACAATATGTTAGAGGCTGATATGTTTCAAAACATAAATCCTTCATTTTCATTTTCTTTTTGGCACTACAATGATTAATTAGAGACTTCGAGGTTGTCATACAAATCAAATTATATTCCAAATCTCCCAAACAAACTTTTGGCGAATGATCTCTTCTTTGAGATTTTGTCCCACCCGCGTCGTGTGACATACCGACACCTTCACAATTACACAATTGGGTCGACCAAGCATTAGCAAGCAACTAGCACTATAAAAGCTGCACTGGAATATTGCGCATCCTTTCGTCGATCGTGTGAACATCCAGAACAAAAACTAATACATATTTCACACAACGAACACCTGCGTACTAAACCGTACCTAAGATGACGTCAAAGATCGCACCAGATGCTTGCGGTTGCTTCTGTCGCAGGGCACTCGCTCGCTGCGATGACTCAGCGACAACCCAATTTTTCAGGGGAACGGATGCTTCAGCGAGATCTCGCAGAGCAAATATACATTGTGTACGGTGACTAAAAATGAACGAACCCCAAAATCATCATTGTTCCAAAAACCCATTCTGCAAGCGTTTGGGACCGGTCGAGGTGTACATCAAATCGTGACTTCTAGTGACGCTCTGTAGCTCATCATTTACGTCCACCTTGGTAGCGTCCTCTTGGACGATCGCTACCGACTTGGCAGACGTCGTGGTAAAATGAGAAACGGGTGCTGTTACCGCTGGTTACCGCTGGGCAACAGTGCAACCGTCGCCACCCTCGCGACCCATTCGCTTGCTGGCGGCACAAATTTTGGCAATTGCGCACTCGGCTCGTCGCATCCTGCAACCAAACCTCTGTGTGTGGAAAAACAGCCGAAGGTTTTTTTTCCCTCCGTGGGGTGAGTGTGCCTAGTTAGAAGACACTGACCACGGTTTGGGGACGTCCTACGTGCCGTAGAAAGATGCGCTCGCCTGTGCGTTAGAGACGGTCGATGGTGATCGTCAAAATTTGGCATCGATCGAACGAACTAGCGAACGTACACACACACAACCCAGACTCGGTGAATCATCCTTGTGGTGCGCACTACAAGAGGCAAGGGTCGCGTCGGCATGGTGCCGAGTGAAAATAAATCAAACCACACAGACCCCGGTGCTGTGCGTCGTGCGTTTACTGTTTTGCACCGGTAAGGGCAGCGATCTAACTCCCGCGCGTCCGCTGCCGATGGGTTTATGGAGGATCGGTAATGGAGCCGCGGTCACTCCATGGCGCGTGATTAACGTCTCTTTCCAACGGGCCCTAAATGTGGCGATCGCGGTATCGTTTGAATCTGCGGCCGTCTGCGTGTGCGTTGTGGCGTCGGTCCGTGCCGGTCGTAGTGGGCAAGCATTAATCGTGGAGGCGTACCGTACCACCACCGTGAACGTGAACGCAGTGTTGGCGCTCTAACTCTCTAAATTTAACTACACAACACTACTAGCTCGGTCGTTCTAACCTATTTTTCCATCAACTGACCAAGTGTCCTCCATGCTGTATGTTTTGATGCCGAAGGTATCGTGGGAAGGTGCGGTTTAGGCGAACGCAAGCGTTCGTGTATCATCAGTGTTTGTACACTGGTACCGAATGTGCGGCACATGTGTGTTTTCGCTCTTTGATACTGATCCGCTGATCCACAGACCGGAAGTCTCCGCCGAATACCGTACCCACGGTGGGTCGTTCTATTCAACCCATGTGCTGGTGGGAGTTTCTTTATTCAGAAAAGACCATTTCCACATGCATACGATCGTTGTTTGAATATAAAGGATTGCTAGCGTGTAGGCAAGACCTCAATTAGACGAGTGTTAGAGCGCAAGTTCTCGTACGAAAAACCTAACATCACCCACCAAACAGTGCGATATTGATCAACTATAAACATATGTTAGGTGTTCATCTTCCCTCAGAGCTCGCCTTCACGGTGGCGTTCGTTCACGGGCTTGTGCAGCATCTCTACGATCAGGAGAGCACTTTAGAACGGGCGTCAGTTTGGTCCTCCCAGAAAAAAAAACCAGGAAGATAATTTCCACCCATCCAATCTCTTCCCCGAACGTTCGATGTTGCGGGGGCCAAAGGATCGTCCGATGTACATGTTGTCAGATTTATGGTAGCTTTCGGTAGCGGCGCGTTTCAAGAGCAATTCCAATTAAATTTAACTTTCATCCGGTCGGTGTAATACCGTACCGATCCGCCATCCAACAAACTTTATGCCAGTATGCATGTATTTTATGGTTTGTTGAGGTGGCATTTTTGCTGTGTTTTTTTGTTGCTTATCTCTTTATTTTGTTCTGTCCACTGCCGACTCGAGATGCTCAGTTTGTCCCCATCCCGGGGGTAGGGATGCAAATGAGAAGGGTTATGTGTGTGTGTTTTTTTTAATTCTATTCAATTTGCTCTCTTTTTTACCACCCCTATTGGCGCTACCGGTCCGTGGAGGTAAAGATCCTGGCCCGTAGGGTGTATGTGGGAGCGTGTTGTTTAACGTTGTTTGGCAGCGGAATCCGGTGCCACTTGAAATATGATCGGCCATCTCAATCAAAGATCCGACCCCTTCCGCACACGGGCGTGGGCACTACCAGGCAGGAGAGGGGATTTTGAGAAATAAACTCTCGATTGGCCGTCGGAATGGGTCGAAAGCACTTGGCGGTGTGGTCGGCCAAAAGCCGCGCACATAGGGGCGATCTGATATTATGTCAACTTCAGCGCTGTGCGCGCCCCGGAAGATTTATCGACAACCGGGCGGATAGATACACCAATCCACTCGCTCCGCATTGGATGTCTCGTGTGCGGGTGTGTGCGTGCAGAGGTGTGTTGGCCGTGTTGTCGACAAGCTTGCGGTTGAAAAATGACCGCTATTTCAAGGATTGATAAGTGGTTCGTCTACCTTATTGCACCCCTCCCAGAGGTTCCTGGTCAGGAACAGGGAACGCTCTACCGTAAGCGCTGAAGTTACCGGCCGGCCAGAAAGGATGCTTCAGGACAGGGTTCCTGTTCAAGCCCTGCCACACCAACGGCCAAGGCTTAAGCTCCGCGCTACGTAAGACAGTCGAGGAAGTGCGTCGCCGATGTGGGTTTTTTGTTTCTACCGAAAATTAGATTTCTATTTCTGACACGCCGACCGACATCCCGTATCCGCTGAACCTCAGCCAGCGTTTCGGTCTCTTCAACCGCGAGGACCCGCCTGACCGTTCGCCAAAATTGCGTCCGCTGTCTGTCTACACCGGTATACGGTAGCGGTGCGCTACTTGCGTTCTGGTTCTGGTAGGTCATTAGTCAACTCGTCTGTCCCAGGGCTGGTGGCGTAGATTGTGCGCGTCTTCGCTCCTAGCCGCAGGAACATTGCGCGTCTCGTTTAGCGGGAAGTTGCGCCGTTACCTTTAGGTTGCCGTTTTGTTTGGTTCACTCACTACTCACTCTTTTTGGCGTCGGAAAGGTGTGTCGGTTTCGATTTGGCATAGGGCCCATCTTCTTCAACCGAATGGGCCGTGGCGGTGGCGCGAGCCTAATGGCGCTGCTACTCACCAGTGTTCGTCCGAAACCCTGCCAACTACTGCACCCGATGCATGTTGCACTCTGCTAGACGTTACACGCAGGTTGCGTTGCCCATTTCCCTTTTGTACTTTTTTGTGCTTATTGTTGTCACAATAACATCCACCTACAAGCGGCAAACAACCGCGAACTGAGCTTGCGTGTCGCCCGAGTGCTAGTGTAGCGCTGCAAGATGTTTAGGCGGAGGCGAATCACCTACCAATGGCAAATGGCCAACCCGTACGGTCGGACGGCGCGCTTTTCGTTTGGTGACTTTTATTTTTATTTACAATTTGTCATTCAACTGGCGCTGGTTGGCGCCTTCAGCAAAGTTTCATCAACACGGGTCCCCCGGTAGTGGTAGTGACAGAATGAATAAAAAACAAAACCTTTGAAGCAGACATCACGGTTGGATGATTCTTGCACGCCCTATGGAGATCGAAGTTCGCGCAGCGATCTAACTCCGCTTCCGTATTATTTAATTAGTTAGTTCCTGATCCGTTGACTGAATTATTCTTTTTACTGATCAAGTCTTTAAGCATAGTTTTATATGTTGGAGACATTGAATTAACGCGTTTAATTTTATTATCAAGTTGAAGCTCATCAAGTCATCAAGTAAAACAGGAGTCAAGAAATATCAGGAGCCTCTTTCTGAGCGGACTAAATCACCATGAAAGATGTTCTTCTTTTCCGAGCTTGAAGACCGCCGATGTCTTCCCTCTCCAAGATTTCATCGTCAGATTCTAGCAGGTTAGGTCTGGCTACTGCTGGTTGAAACTCAATTGTCATTCCACAGCGCTAAGTCCGCCACTGGTCATCCTGGTTGGTTCGAAAATCTCGTAAAGGAAGCCCCAAAGACATGTGCCTAAAAGATGGATGATCGCGTGCGCGCTCGATCGGTCGCGACGCTCGTCACTGATGACGTCCGACATATCCCGCGCGCGTTCCGTTCCATTGCTGCACCACAGCTCTGATAAGTTGGCCTTCGCAGCGACAAACACCGAAGCGCCAACGACAACGACGCTGATCATCATCATCATCTTCCTCTTCAGTGACAAACACGCGTGTGGAGCAAGTGTGGACCATCCTCCCAGTTTTGGTCGTATTTTGTTCCATTTCTGTTTTCGTGTGTTTCCGTTCCATCACCTCAAAAGCAAACGTTGGCGCTCGCGGTCGGCAGAATACACCGCCGTAGGGCGGTGGATTGTCGTTGCCGATGGGCGTTTAAATTATTTTTAAACTTCCCGCGCGACGCTTTTCACAACCGCCGCACACAACATTCGAAGCGGAACACGATGGACGATCGCGATCCTAGAAATGGTGGTACAAGGCGTTCGCCCTCGGGAGGGAAATTGACTGGGTATAATACCGCCCAGTCGCCCCTAGTCGTTTGTTCCAAATTTGCAGACGAACGCCTAATCTCAACCAGACTTCTCCGGAGTTAGACGACGACAACTTGGTGATGTCCCCCCGGTGATACATCCATATTCTACGCCCTCTGTTAAATCACTGGTAGATGGCGCTTCTTCTGACAGCGCTCAAGTGGACAGTGTGTGGACGTGGACGAAGCAAGGGAGCACACGGCAGTTGTCCGACGAACCATTTGGCGAAAACAAAACACTTCAACCACTCTCGAGAGTGCGCCACGAACGCCTGCGCATAAGTCGTCCCGCCCTGATTCACCGACGGAGGACTTCATGCGCTGTCTCTCCATGTGTGTGTGTGTGTGTGCGTGCGGGTATGGAGATCATGGACATTCCAATTATAGCTCGGGACTGCTTAATGATCCCGGCCGGCTCGTCCCAACCCGGCCGTACAGAGTGTTGGCGCACCGAGCGCTTAGTCGTCTGACGCCCAACACGGTCTCACATGCCCTGGTCCTCCTGTACATGTCTCCCTAATGAAGTTTATGATTTGCGCAAAACGATATTGCGACAGACGGAATAAAAGCGAACCCATAAAGCTGTCGGTTGCGACGAACCGTTAATGTGCAACCACGTTTTGCCTTGTTCCCCTGGGCTAATCCTTTCGGGAAGCGGACAAACCAGAGCTGGATGCGCCATTGCAGAGTGTGACCCTGAACGGAACGAACGGAAGGGTAGTTTACCTGTGTGTGTGTGTGTGTTACCTTGAGCGGAATGATGTCCCGGTTACCTGTTACCTACACACTGGTGGGAGTTGGTTCCGGGAACTATTCCCACGATGGAACTCCGACCCTTGAGGAGCGCTTCTCAAGTCGCAAAGCAATATCACGCGTTCGTCGTACAACCGAGTGTGATGTTCTTTGGCAACCTGGGTATATCCTCTCACGAACCCCGGCATCTTACCGCATGAGACGAAACAAAGCAGAAAAACAAAAACCTCTAAACTTTGGGCAAGGGATTTTTGGAACACACACGTGTGTGCGTTTTTTTTTCCTGGAAACCTAATTGAAATCGAAATCGGAACAAAACTATACGGGGCATTTATCTTCGGTACGGCATCAATCGGTCCCGGTCACTGTTTTGTCCGAGCCCGCTTTGCACTGGTGTAGGTAAAAGAATGGCAAAGAATTACGAGAATCCTTCCAAAGCAAAACAACAAAAAGTGGCAGCGCCGTTTTGTTCCAAGCGTCTCCTGGAAGGATCTCCTTCTGCACTGTCTGCTCTTCCATCCTATTCTTCTTGTGTGTCCATTAAACAATCAAGTGCGCCATCCTTCGGAGGGGGCAAAAAACAATTTGCAGACGATGTGGATTTCGTCCTCTTCACATCCTGTGATCATCTTTGAGGTTATTAATGGGGTAGGATCGTTTCCGAAGATAGAAAAAAGGAGAGCTGTGAATAGTGACACCGCCATTCAAAGTGTGATGCGCCGTAACTTTTTGTTCTGCTTCAAGGGTTCAAGGGCTATGTGTTTTCAATTTCCTGGCACAATTCCTGATTCATTCACAAATGTTGTTTTGTTTTCTCACATGAATGGTGGCTCTTGTGCGATTCTCAGCGTTAATCGATAGAGGAACAGAAAAAAAAAGATATCCATCCATTATTTTATTACGACAAGGGATGTTTATGATTCCATTCATCAACCGCACCACATATCACGACACGATGGCCTCGCTTGCATTCCTAGCGACAGCCTCCCGGATTGGCCAGAACGTTTCATAATAAGTGCAGCCTTCGGCAAACGCTTCTGCTTGCAAAAAAAACATTGAGCATTGCTGCATAAGATTAGCAGAAGTTTTGCTGATGCAGTGTTGTACAGTGATCGTACGGCTCAGCGAGCTCCGAGGATACCCCAGGTGAATACGAGAGGAAGGAGCAAAAGCGTACGACGCCAACAGTCGATCGGGTTTCGTAACAACTCCGTCCGGGTGACTGCGGAACACCGCGTTGCCAAGTGTGTTGGAATGATCGTGCGATAGCGTTGGCATCCATGGAGCTCAGCTCGGCTCCTGCGATCATGCAGGAGTGGGGCACGGCTGGGTCTATCCATCGGCAGTTCGACACTGTTAAACATTTGTTACTGTTGCCCGCACCTTCCAGCGAAACGATCTCCTCTTCTCCGGCGGTGGAAGGAAAGGTCCCACTGCTGTCGGTGACTGTTTTATTAGTTTTGCAACCATTATTCCTAACAGCGTTTTAACCCGTACCCGTGGAGCCTCAGTGCGACATTATGCGCAAACAGAAGTTGACGGGAATGCCCACGCATCCATAAGCAGAATATAATGTTTGCCATTTTTTTTTTGTTTGTGTGTTCGCCTCGGCTCGGATCCAGCTGCCCGGTCGAACATGTTGTGCTCGTGCACACACAAACGCAGACTTTTGCGCAACCGGCGCTCAGACTACGGCGCACACAGCAACACAGAACAACGCAAACCAAACGGACATGTCGCGGTTGCTGGGACCGCGGTAAACATAATCCTACAACAAATGCTGGACGTCACGCGTCCTCTGCATCGTCCACTGCAATCTGATTCATGCGGTGTTGCGGGTGTGTGTTGCAACAGCATTCAAGAGTGCCGAATCCGAGCTCTTACCTGCGTAGTTGCGTTAGCTGCAAACCGCCCGCGTCTTGTTTTATTAATAGGTAAATAATCATAAACGCCACGCTGCGGTTATACAGTGCAGGCCGCCTCCAAAAGTGCGCGGACACCCCAGTAATCAGTGGGATTTGAAGCGGACTTCACGGGCCCCCGTTTCTGCAGCTGTGGAACCGCAAGATATGGAACACACTTTCGGAGCTCGCTTTCGGTGCCAAAGTTCCAGTGGGGCCGGCGTGAGTTTTTCGTATGGTTTATGTGGGTCGCGTGACCCCGAGACTTTTGCAGCGCAGTCGGCACATAATCCAGGTGGTCGTGCGTTCTTGGAAGCTGAGCTTGTGAGCGCGGATGGCGTTGATATCTTCGATTAGATAGTCTGCTATATCTCTCCGAACGCTGCAGATAAAGCAGATAACCTCAAAACAAAAAGTACAACCCGAGTACACGTTCGAGTTGAGGTTTGGCGTCTTCCAAAAACATCCAGCAACTCGGTTGGAGAAGAGAAAAAAGGTACAAGAACGCACACCGCTTTATTACTACATCACCGCAACCCAGCGCGGTCGGTAGATCTTTGTTTTAGTACGTATTTTTTCGTGGTGCTGTTTTTTGTCCGCTGCCATACGAAAACGTTCGTTGCCATCCCAGACTCCCCCCATTCCCCATCCCACACATCCCGTCCCAGTTGCATCCCGGCGTCTCGCAGCTGTTGTTGTACGCCGCTGTGTCGCTGTGGCGTGGTGCTATTTTTGGAGTTTCGTTGAGAAAATCTAAAACTGAATCAAGGCACTAGAAACCCCCGTGTACGCAAAGCCACTCACTCACACAAAAACACGCCACGTAGTGCGATGGCCGTTTCGCGGTATAAACACCTTCCCGTACATACTCGGTTTTGCTAGACCCGCGGCACTGTGGAAATCAACACCCTTGCATATGTCTTTTGCCCCTTTTTTTCGGGCTGTGACGTTCCGTTTTGGCGCACAGTGATGCCGCACATAATTTGTTGTGTGCCGCTCGCGATTCGTTTGCAATTAATCTTACTACGGGCAAAAAGGTGGACGGCAACCGAATCAATGCCGGGGAAAGTATGAAAGTACAATTGCACCAAATGTCACTCTCTGGTCAATATTCATCTGCAGCAGCGCGCTGTGTACGGCGTAGTTTTTGCAGGTAGCAGTTCGGAGACGGTATTTAATTTTACGTACGGCTCCGCACATCGCCCACGCGTTCTATTCTCGGGTTTGACCATCCGTCCCAATATATTGCGCTATTGGAAAAAAAGGGTTTTTTTCTTTCGCGGCAAACCACCCCCTTCCTCGGGGAGAAATGGTGCTTCATTTAATCGAGTTCTACGTGATCTGGGACCGTCCAGCTGTCTGATTAGTTGCGGGGGAACAAGGTACGGGAAAATTCGTTAAAAGTGGTAATGAAACATGATAGCCAATTCGCGCACCAACCGCAGCACGTTATGACACCGCCCAGACTGTTGCAGCTCGTCGAACATTGGATGTTTTCGGAGCAATGGAGAAGAAAATAACAACGGGGAAAAAAGCTGCATACATGTTGCCGGCGAAAGTATGTGTATTTGTGGAGATTTTCCTCTATGCAAAACCAAAGATTCATTACGGACTTTAGCCTCCTTTTTTTCCATTGATCGCACCATTCAATCAAATCCGGTGGAAAAGTGGAAAATACATTTTTCCTCCCAACCCGTCTAGTAACCGTCGGAACACACACGAAAGCGGAAAATGGCAATCATAATCCAATTAAAACAAACACAACCGCAACAACAAAACCGCTTATCACAGCGGTAATGAATAGCGAACGATATCAGCTCATTAAAGGAGCACGATCGTGCATGCGCATGATGGAACGGAAGCAAAGATTGGCTGATTGCAACATTGATTTTCACTCTGCATAGTGTCATAGCAGTGCGTCAACGGTTTTCTTAATTAATCCGGCTCACATCAAGTGTGACGCTAATCCACCCTTTTTAATTCGGAACCGTTAGCAATAGGGAAAACTCATTCCGACACGCCAATTACTTATCGCCCGTACTAAGCGCCATCTCAGTAAGAGCGTTTTAATGTTCTCGTTATCGTTCGTCCATCAAAAAAGCGAAGAAAAAAAAAAAGTTCGCTACCACGATCAATCGTGTCTGATCGATCGAAGCCCACCAGCACATGATCGGGCCGTCGTCGACACTCGCTCGTACATAAAATGCGTGCCGGGAGCTGGGAGTTGTTAATTGATTTATAATATACCTCCTTTTTTTCCTAATCGCGGTGCTTTTTCTTTCATTGGTCCTACCGAGCGGGAGAAGAGCAAGAGGAAAGTAGAAAAGCCGCCAACGATCTGGTCCATTATCGGGCCGGCGATCAGGTTGGGAGTGCATGCTTCCGTAACGCGCTATCCGACGGTTCGGTGCCGCTGGCCGGTTAGATTCGATTGTGCCAAGATCAATCCTCGTTAGTGGTGCAACGGGCCACACTCACGCACGTGCGCTCGCACGCGTGCAATATAAATATCATATTATCATTAAAACATCAAAACCTTCGGTGTACATGGGGCGCGTGTGGCCGTTGGGTTTGGGGAGAAGCGATGATTTGAACATTAAGCTACACGAAAACAATAAACCGTGACTAATAAATCTCTAATACAACCAATCTTAAATCCAATCCATCATTTGCTGTTGTGAAGGTTCAGATGCGGTGAGATGTTTACCAGGGGGAGAGATATTTGCTACATAGCTTATATGTTATTACTAATTACTATTATTATTAAACTATTAGTAAGTAATGGCAATTGAACACAAGACTAAGACTTATTAAAAGTTACCATGCTGTATTTCATCTTTTTATAGCAATCATAAAATATAAACAAATTTCAGATATTAAATAAAATCTATATCAATAAAATATTTAATCAATGCGGATGTCTACTGAGCGCAGTTGTAATACTCATTTTCGCTTGAAAAGACAGTCAGTTTTAAAATTAACTTCAATTTGATGATTATCTCCTAAAATACCAGTATCGTTGTTTTCGTGCTATATGACAGAATGACATTGAGATTTGTTAATTGTTAACAAATAAATCTCTAGTACAGAATTATAATCCAGATAAAATCTTGACGCTTAGATTACAGTGCATTGATTCTCGATCAGGTTTTACATACATCGATGATAAATATTTTCATTGTGCTACGGCTTTTTGGTATCGTGGTTGTAAAATGATGTTTGAAAATATTCTCTAGAAGTTTTCTCTTGACTTCTTTTTCCTGTATATGTACGTTAAAAGTGATCCCAAGTCTTTTTGTACATTTTGACAAGGCTGTAGAATCTATCATTTGTGAGAAATTGAATTATTACGATATGGAGTCCAAATTGACTTGAAATGGTTTATCGAATCTAAAGCTCCTGAACGCCGGTTTAGCTTCCAAACTCTCTCCGATAAGTCACTCTTCAATCAGACTTCCAAAATTGGATAAAACGTAGAACAGAGCCCCCATTAATTCGTTCGTTTTATGAAAATTATACAACAATATTATTGCGTATTCTCCGAGACTCCAAATTACAGTAAAGCATCATACGAAAAATGTATGTCAGTAGATCCTTTTAAGCAAGCCGACGATAGGGATCTTCTAAGCCTTGTGGCGATTTTGTCTATTCCAAAGTTCCAGAAGGCCAGCCTTCCTTTCCAGACTTCAGATAGACCTCCAAAGTTTTTTTTTTATATAATACCATATAAAATGTTTAAAATCTATAACTTGGGGATACGTAAGTGTAAAGTAAAGTATTTTGCTCCTGATCGTTTTTCCTAACAATTATTAGTTCTCAACACGCATTCCAGTACTTTTAAGTGTTTAGATGTTTCCAAAATGCTTAAGAGTAATGGTACTTGAAGTAACGACCTATTAGTCAGTCCTTAGGAATGCTCTAGATATGATTTCAGTATCGGTTCCACCGTATGAATGACCAAAGCTATAGCTATAAACCATAATATTGGCATGCGTTTGTCAAGATGCAGTGCAGGAAAAACCTTCTTTCTTATTGCTGTCATTTGTTATGAAGTAAGCGACGAACGTATCCTGAATGAACGAACTCCTCTGGTTGATAAATTTCAAGAGACGAAAGCAGCCTTTGAGATTTGGAAAAAAAAAATCAAGAACTTTCAAGGAGGTTTAGTTCTCAAAATAATCAAAAAATGGTGACGACTAATCTGAGCAGTTTGGGGAATATCTATGACTAACGATGATTCCTGGTAAAAAGGCTATCCAAAAATGAGTGGTGCTACCTCACCGTACCATTATCTTTCTCTAACTCGCTCCGGTCCCGGTTATCGGCACGTCCCTGACAAGGTTTATCGTGAGGTGCGCTGCCAGGGCGCCACAGTACCCTACACAGGACGCTACAGCACCATGACGCCATGAGCACCTTAAAGGAACGGCTCCCGGAGCACGTACTTGATGTGAGGCTGGTCAGGCAGGGGCTGACTGAGCGTGCCTTCGATTCGTGGAACGGATCAATGCAGCTCCATGAGGTGTGCAAGTGAGTGCTCCCTGCCAACCACCACGAGGCCCCTCAAAGACCCTGTTGAGAGTGGACCGATTTAGCACGTCGAGCTGATAGCAGAAGGACGTTTATATCGGTTATTATCTTTTTCTTTCTTATTTCCACTGCTCGCTTAGCTGTTGGGAAATGAAACCCGCTAATCTTGGGATGTTTACAGACTGACTGCATTCACTGCATGTGGAGGAGAAGGAGGAGTGTTTGCTGCAGATGACTCTTGCTGCATGCACGCGTGATTCAGAAAAAGAAATGGAACGGTGACGATGTGTGCTTCTTGTTGTGACGTAATACGCTCCGGGCGGCACGTGGACAAGCGCGTGGACAAGGGCTGAAGATGATGTTGCTGGAAAGCTATCCATATTTGTCGTGGATAAATGAACCTTTTGAGCTATAAACTGTAATTTCGTACAGTTACCCTCTAAAGGCGTATGATTGAACGATCTTCGCTATGGCTCTTCCCACACTATTCCCCATCCGAGTTAAATTTCTTGATTGTTTTGCCATCGAACCCAAGAACAAGACAAAAACAAAAAACAACAAAATCCACCCCACCGAACAAAATAAATCGCACAAACAAGAAACACAGGAGAAAAAAAAACTCCCAGTAAGCTCACAGCGGAAGTTTAAACCCGTTACCGAAGGACGTTGTTGAAATAATAACAAATGAACAGAGAAAATAAACAAATTACCTTCATTACCCTTGTGCCAACGTCGCAACACCCCCGTGCGTCCGTGGTGTGGTTGCCCCGTGGCAGTCGTTCGGTTCGAATCTAACCCTAAAACCACTGGCAAACGGAAACCACAACTGTGCGCGGAACGGTTGGCGGAAGCTGCTGGCGGATGATGAGCGGAAGGCGGAAAAGAAGGGAGGTGGAACGGGGAGGGGGGGGAAGCATCAACTTCGCACGATCAACCCACTCCCAAACTATTTTGCAACAGAACAACAACTAGCTAGATAGAGGGGCGTTGGAAAGAACGCGCAAGGGTTGAAGGCAGGATCGTTGATCGTGTGCGGTGAAAATGTATCACGATCGGCAATAACAACAACTGCGATAAAAGCGACCGAGGGAGGCAACAGAAACAAAACAACAACAAAAATCGAGTGCAAAGTAAACGATCGCGTCGAAGGAGCAGGAGAAGGTAGAAAGGAAGGAAGCACACACGCGCCCCGAGAGGGAAACTAAACATGGCGGCCGGTTGGCTAGTATTAGGCAGCATCAGTAGCTGCGTGGAGCGTATACCGAATAAGCGGTTGCCGTTTTTTTTTTTCTTTTACAAATTTCGATTCGGCAAGGTCCGGCCAATCCGCGAGACGGCAGAGTGTTGTGTTGCAGTGTATCTTTCCATTTATGTGTGTGTGTGTGTTTTTTCTATGTTTTGTTTTTGCCCTTCTGCTGCTGTGTGCAGCGGCAAGTCTAAATATAAACTACCATTTCACGCGCTTTTCCACCACTCTGTTTTCCAATCTACGCACTAGCAAGACACCCAGGGCCTTCGGTTGGAAGCTGGCGTAATGTAATGGCTGGTCGGAAAACTGTCGGCGGCCTGCCCACAACCACACAGGAAACACACCGTGTTTGGGGAGATATGAGAGGGAGTGGAGGAGTTCGCAGTAAGATGTGGTGGTTGATCGCGACGATGCCATCGATGCGTAGCGAAGGTTCTTCAGGGGTGTATCAAACATACACCCCTGGGGTAGGATGGGTTTTTGGCCGGTTTCGTCCAGCTACGCACGATCGTGCACGGACGCTAGCGACGTCATCGATGTTGCCAGACGATTAAGACGTTAGGGTTGTTTTGCTTTCCGCGAGATCAACATGGGAGGGCAACAGCATTAGCCGGCTAGCGTCTCTCACCGCGCCACCGCGCACCGTTTGCCGAATCGTCCGTGCGTGATTGATTTATGTTACCGCCCACACCTCAAAAGCGAAATCCTGCTGTGTCCCACACACTTTGGGTCGCACCGGTGTCGGTCGCATCATCATGCTGCTGGGTGGGGTTTGTATGCTCATCTTTCTTACTTTCTGTCTCCGATCGTTGTAAACATAAGCACACGAGGAGAGTGGGTGCCATGGTTTTGCCCCCCTCGGGTGGAAACGATTTGCTGAGGAGGAACCGGATGAATGATGGAGTTTTTTCTAGAACGGTAGGCCACCCGGAAGGGCGGAATTATAGGGAGAATATTTTGAGGCACTGGGGGATTTAACGGTAAGTTGAGTAGACAGCCACCGAGGTCCCCATCGGATGAGAGGCCCCGAAAGCATTTAAGCTCCGGTAGCAGAAGCTTTAACTCCTCCGGGCTTCCGTTTAGATATGGAACTGTCGCGTTTGGAATCTTAATTCTGTCTACTATTAATTTGAAGATCTGAACGGTCGTCGATAATCGAATCTCCCGAAATCCGTCTTCAACTCCTGCGGGGGTTTATTCGGTAGGACAAATTACTTGTGGATTCTGGAGCAAAGGGACTGCTTCAGTAGCTCGCAAAAGACGTTGAAAGATTTGGATATATAAGTCTTTAATGCATTTGTTGTAAGTAGGTTTGGTGTTGAACATTGA
Organism: Anopheles minimus; assembly: GCA_000349025.1. Taxonomy (NCBI): domain Eukaryota; kingdom Metazoa; phylum Arthropoda; class Insecta; order Diptera; family Culicidae; genus Anopheles; species Anopheles minimus. The sequence goes on from KB664165.1 coordinate 44,500, forward strand.
AAGAACCAGTATTCTATAAAAGCCTGACTATCATAACATATCGGAACCATGTTCCTGTAGCCAAGGAGGTTCTTGTCTTCAAATCAAACCCTACCCGGAAGTCATATCCAAATATGTGGTTTCGATGAGTTTAGGAAGCTATTTTGTGGCAGCCATCACCACACAAGAACCAAGTAGAAGTAGACGATGAAGATCATAACATATCACTGTCCAATAATGTAGATCTCAACTTTTATTCTATTTGAGGTCTCCAACAGACTTGGCCCTCCAATAGATTTAAGGCTCTCATTGAGTATGAATTTAATGCCAGATCAAAACTTTAAAACTCAGAATGCATGGTTACGCATTGAGATAGATACCGAACAATCTTATCTTTAAAATAGTTTCTACGGAACATATCAGATATCTGAAGACTCAAGTATTGATAACTCCAAAAGAGCCTCGGTCGAAACTCTGCAAACTATTTTCAGACCAAAACCGCAAAGTAGTTCTACCTGTTATTAGTTCCACTCGGAACTTATTGCACACATTCTGTATCGTACTTCTGTTTGTATCAGATCTTTCTACATCTGTCTTTTTATCTCCCTACTATAACACACTCACATGACTCATCTGTTGTGGCAAGTGTAAACTGTTTCCATTAAAAAAAGCACCCTGTCACTATCCGGGCCTGTCTGACCAGCAGCCTTGCCTCGTCATGCTGCGTTTGATGGAGTGCAATTTTCTCCCTACCATAGAGGGAGAGAGACCCTTTCGACTTCAACGTGAAAAACACCTGCACAAACCTGTATCGCACTGTGTTCTGCATTCCGATGGATATGAGCCGTCCGCCCTGCATTACAGGCGACCTTGTTTCGGGAAAAACCCAAGCATCAGCACGCTCTGTTGGTCACCGGTGCATGTGCCTCGGGCAGAACCCACTCGTAATGTCAACTGCTGGTCCGCTCAATTGGAGTTACACCATCAGCTAGCGCCCACTGTTTACAAACAGTCTGTAACCGGGGCGACGAACGTGAGTTCCAACTTTCTAACGTTTCCCTACGCGTGCGCGCGCGCCTCCTTCTCATCTCTTCCTGCAGCCACAACACAAGAACGACCACGTGGGAGGACCCGCGCATCACCGCCATGCAGGAAAGCCTGTTCCAGCAGCAGTCCAGCGTGGAGACCCTGTTCAACACCGGCTCCCAGACGTTGCTCAGTCCCACGATCTCCTCCCCGACACCGACCAACAATGGTGAGTAGATGTGTTTCCGAAATTTCCCAGGGTATCCTTGAGATTTGACGGGCCGCTGTGACCCTGTTGCCTGTCGCAGCCAATTAATCAATACGTGGGTTTTCCCGTTGCGTAGTGAAGTGGTCCTTACAATCATTACACGTCCCCACCATCACTTCCTTTTCCCTTCCTTGGGGTGCTCATGAAAGATAATTAAAACTCTCAAGGAAACCCCTGTGAAAAGTGTACAACACTACTCGGCATTCTCCTACCCTGGCACGCAGGATTCGAATGTTTTATTCCTTCCTTTTGAAATAACTTATTGCACTTCCTAAAAGAACCCCCTTAAAATCACTGTATAAAGAGGTGATCCTACTGCCAGGATCGATGTGCACTGTGACTAACCTACAGACGATAACAGATGAAAGTAAAGTCTAAAGAAACGTTAGGAAGAAAAGCTGATAAATTCATAAATCACTGCAGGAAGAGCAAGTGAGTGTAATGTAAGATTGAAAGGTTTGTTTTCCTTTTGCTTTTTATTTCACATCTCCCATAAACGTTTCAATTGGTTTACGATCCGGAACATCAAACATCGTGACAGTTTGATTGCAACAAATTGGGTAGCGTTCCCTTTTTGTGTGCCCTCTTTTTTCTAGCTGATTTGCCGTTACGTGTCCATCGCTCTCGAACTTGCTCCGAAACGTAGAAAAGATAAGGCGGTTTTTCATTCAATGCCATTTACTATCTCTTACCGGTTGGACACCACGCAACCACGATCATTCATTCGTCCGAAAACCGGAAGTAGTTTTTATTACCATGCGTATTGCTGAAGGTCTTTAAATAAAGCACTTTCCCACAAAACCATGCACACACGAAGATTGGTTGGCTTTTTTTCCCCTCAACAAACCGGACACTGTTGATATCTCCAGCAACATCGAGGAGTTGTCATGAAAAACTCTATAGAAGGGAATGACAAAAAAACACACAAATTGAAGATAGTTTCATAAAAAAAGTAACTATAAAACCAGGCTGTAATGATAAGACCTGTGCTGTGACATGTGCTCACTTTGAGTAATCTAATTTGGGTATGGACTCGGCCCGCTCGTGCTGGTAAATAACGATCAGTACGAGAAAGGGAGAGAGAGTTCGAAAAAAAATCTCAACATTCACACGCCCAAAACGTTCGATACATGTCTATGAATCGGAAAACGGCACCCCACCAAGCTCACCCTCGCGTGTAAACAGTTCCGGACCGCAAAGTATCCCGCAGCAGTACCCCTGTGTAAATTATGACCCTATATGGACCCGGCCAGTGGTTCTATCCCGCACACATTCGATCGTTATCGGAAGGCAAATATTGAACAGTCGTAAAATTCATTCATCAGCCCTGTCCGTCTGTCTGCCGAACCACGGTGGAAACACATCACATTCGGCTTCCGGTGCCGTTGGTTGATGGGGTCATTCGTAATTAAGGGATTACGGACCGTCTGTGAGAGCAGCAACAGTTTGCGAAGATGGAAATGGTATTTTCCCTTTTTTTCCTTTTTCGACCCGTAACTTCACCTGTAAGTGGGTCAGTGGTGCTTGGGTTTTTTTTGTTCGTTTTCTTCAACCTGATAGGCATTTTTGGATTTTTAGAGGATGGATTTGCTTTCCATGCTTTGCGGAGATGAAATGTGCTTTGTCTCCTAGCTTTAAAATGGCCGTTTCTGCTGTTCTGTGTTTGTTCCCACATCGATCGACCAGCAGACGATCCCTGGTTTTATGTAACTACGCGATCAGTACACGGGCCTGGAGTGTGGCTTAATGTCTTTTCCACTTTCGAACCGGCCACTCCCTCATCCGGTGACACTAGCAAACACAGCCATGGTTAAACGATGCACGCATGCATCGCTGGGTCCGTCCTAATCCATTGAATGACACGAATCAATCACGGTCCCACAGTGTACTGGCGTATCAATCGTATCGTTCACGCGGGTGCTAACATAAACCTGAAAACCACCGGACTCCACTCTCCCGGACGGTTTCGGGCTAAGTAAATGTATGTATGTAAATAAATAAATAGACACAGTGCGCGTGTACGCCACTATATGCCCTTTCTCTTTACCCAATTGACAACACTAACGTACCACTCCCAGTTTACTCCCCGCTTGGCTTCGTGTGACAACACGTCACAACCATCGCGCGCCCATCAATGAAGTGAGAAACAGCAATTGAATCGCCCATTTTCATTCATGAAACTTTCGTCCGGGCTCTGTACCAACACAGCGGAAAAGCTGCTGCCGATGATCGTACCGCATTCGGTGCTCCAAAACATGGCGATGGAGAGATCTGTGGCCGCCCGACTGGAGAAGACGGTTTTACACCGTAAATGGAATTCGTCTTCAGTTTCTTTCCAATGAAGCTTTCCCGATTTGTGATGTGTGGCAGAAAACAGGGTTAGGTGTGAGAAAATAAAATAAAAAGAAATAAAACTATCTATGTTAGCACCAGAGCGAATTAGCAATGTACGCAATGGTGGAATGCTGTGTGTAAATAGCGCTTTGCGTTGTTTTGTTCCTTAAGACAGCAACATTGGGGGAAGAACGGCACAATTAGCACAAATCGACCCGCGCAGTCGACCAGCTCTCCCAATAAGTCCAACGGCATTCTAGCACATCTGTTTACCGTCCAGCAATTGTTTATTTATTTAACCATCCACTGCAACCGTGGTTTCTCCCTTCGCGAGCTGGGTGGTTTCATTCATTGATTCATTCATGCATTTGATTCCCGTTTAACCTCTCCCCTACACCGTACACAACCCACCCGTGAACTCAATCTGCTCTGAAAAGGGTTAAGTTTCATTCATTCGTCTATATTCCCCATGTATTAGTATGCTTCGGTGGTGTTTCCTTCTGTTGTGGTATACGTGATTAAACATTCTAATATGTTCGCGTCCCGGTCATCTCACTTTGTATCGTACTTTCCACCGAATGTGCGATAAGCGACGCACCGATAAGAAGCGTGCAAGAGAGTACACCGTTCTTCAATTCCCGCTGCGTACCGTTCCCTTACAGCCGGCGGTACATCATGCACCAGACCGGTGGCATATATCACCACTACCGGAAGTGTGTCAGCATAGTGACGCCGGTCCAATTACATCCCGGCCCGGTCGGTGGGCAAAAAACGAATCACGTCCGGTTTTTCTAATACGGCAAGTGGGCCCTTTTGCGTTTTGCTGACGTATTTGAACAGATCAAGTGCCATAGCGAAACAGAAACAAAAAACAAAATCGATTGAGAAAAAAGAGAAAACATTGATGGAGAGGAAGTTGTAAGTGTTCCGTTATCTGCAATACCGATGCAAAACCCTTTTTTGCGGTCCGCACTAGACTCGTCTAGACACAGGTGCCATTACTTTACGACGACCCCCTTGGTTGGGCACGCAGCTATCGATGATAAGAATGGTCGTTTTTCTACCTACTTCTCACTGGAAAGCCCTTGGTAGACAACAGTGTGATAAAGATAGTGTCTTAAATTGTTATTTAAGCGTTTGGAGGACGTTTCTGATAGTGGATTACAATGATAGTAACACAGAAATGGCTATTTTGGAAGGAGAAGTAAGGTATTGTCTGTTTCTAACAGCAGGAAGATGATCTGGCCAAATAGTAGAGATGATATAAGCACGACTACACCTCAGATTCTGCTGCTGCAGGGTTCGAATCTCGAACCAGCAAACCGGAGATCGGGTGACATACACAAAAACAAAAGAGATAAAAGAGTAAGATCATTTGAACTTTTCATGGAGAGAATTTTGTAATAGAGAACCCAATTAGAAGAAGATGAAGTTGGAACTTTGGTTTTTAGCACACAATTCATCATTGTCTCGAGAATCGAGGAGCAAAACATCTTTCAAAAACTGAATCCTTTTTGCCAACTCAAGCTGCTACCAAACCTGGGGAAGCGAAAGGAGTTTAGATGCGAGCTACCATTCCTTGTTCTCCGTGTCATTTTCGCTCTCTCGCGCTCTCTTGCTCTCTATCGTCCTTTCTCCCGTTGTTTCTCTATTCTTCTCTATCTCTCTATCTCTCTTTCTCTCTTCAGTGGTATTTCCAGATACAATTCAAATGACAAATGACAATCTCGCACCGTCGAACGCCGCCCCGCCGGCATCGATGCTGACCGGCAGCAGCAATGTCGATCTGGGCCCACTGCCGGACGGATGGGAGGAAGGCATCACGGAGAAGGGCGAACGGTACTATATCAATCACGCGACTCGGTCGACCACCTGGCGGGATCCCCGATTGTGTACGTGTCTAATTACAAGTTTTCGCTTCGTACCTTTGTACCTTAAGTTCACGTTCCTCAACATCCGAGAACACGGGCCACCCTCGGTTCGGTTCCGTTTCCACTGCACCGCTGTCTCTGTCTGTCTCTCTCTCTCTATGCATCTTGGATGATCTGTTGTGTTTTTTTTTCTCCCAAACCACTTGCTCTCGGTAGTGTAGGCACCGACACACGGTGGCGCAAACGGGAGAGGGCAGCTAGTATGCAAAGTGAGGAAGCGAGGATAGGATAAAGATGAGCTTAGTAGAGGGAAGTAGTAGGTGTAGTGGCATGTAGTATAGGTAGCAGAGGGTATAGTACATCCTGACTTTCCGAGCTGAATTACTAAGCCTTACTCATCTTACTAACACGCAAGATCACCATTCTTTTTTGCATACTGAGCAAACGTAGGGATGCTGAGGATACTAACACCATTACTAACCGTTTAGATTGGAGGTTGTAGCAGTAGCGTTGCCTTGTATTACTCATATCTTCTTATCACCTACATCACCGATTAGCTTAAGCTTTTGTACATCCTCAACGAAGCACGTATATCTAATGCGCTGTTTACATTTTGTTTCATTTAACCAACCAACACACACACACACGAAACAGCAAACCAAGATTGGGCAGTACAAGAGCAAACGGTACGGCTGTACAACCTGCAGCTCGAGCGGGAACGACTTCGGAAACGGCAGCAAGAGATCAAATCACATGTAAGTACACTGGTAGGGTGGTAGTGGTAATGGGGATTTCCTCTCCCGATGGTCCCTCTGCTACAATGCATTCGTGCAATGCCGCTTGTCTTCTCCAGATGGGAGACGACCCGTTCCTGTCCGGTATTGCCGATCACACACGCCAGGAGTCCGGTGATAGCGGTTTGAGCGAATCGTCCATGACGCAGTCGATGCCCCACACGCCCGAATTTCTCTCCAGTATAGACGACAGTATGGATGGGCTGAGCAGTAAGTTGTTGGTATCCGTGTGGAAGTAAATCTCTGTACTAATTCGATATTATATTTTTCCCCCAATGTAGTGACGGACAATACGATGGACACTATAGCATTTGGGGATAATCTCGAGACGCCCGATGAGTTTATGGTGAGTGTTACTCCTTGGGGGTTGTGTTTACTCCCCCAAAACACCTCCAAAGTGGTCAATACTCTACAAATTGTTTTGGACAACAACAGACAAATAGAAAATACTGATTCGCTGGTTTTTTGCTATGTGTAGACAACAGCCATAGTGCAAATATTAAAACGGCACCATAACATCCACCGGCAGCTATAAAAATGCTGATCTGGTAGGAAAAACTCACCAAATAAAAAAAAGACTCAGGAAAGGTATTTAATTTCGGACAGCAATTCTCCTACCACGCAACATTCCGCCAAGGTCGTTTGCCGGCATGAGATGGAAATGGTCTACCATGACAAGTGGGTGTGAAAGCTGCCAAATATGCACAATGTGTGCGAAAATAAAAAAGCGCGAACGCTTGCAGTAAATATAATTTATAGCTACCGGAGCTGGACAGTATTTTCTATTTCTGTGCTTTGTTAATCACGATCACCAAAACCGGTATCCGTATGATGCGACGGTGTAGAACACGATCGTTCGACTAACTATCTTCCGCTTTCGTACCTTCCTTCTGTAGCTGGACGATCCGTTGCTGTTGGAAAAAATTGATGCCGTCACCAACCTGACCCTGATGGATCCGACGAGTAGTAAAGCGGAAAACACGCTCTACGACATCATCTAACGGTTGATGTAAAGAAAACTCCCTCCCCAGTTAGAGCATAGGCCAACCCCACTAGTACACCACCACTTGTACGATGTACATGCAGAAGGAAAAAACACAAACACTTATTCACAGATACACAATTCATCCCGAATACTCCATCCTTCCCCGGGCGTAAGCGAAGCGGCAGTGGAGTCCTTCGGATTGCTTCACGCAAGCGTGCCACCGAACGAGTCTGCTCCAAGTCTGCTCGGAAACTACTTAAAACGGGAGACCAACGGAGATCTATTTCGCTAGAAACCGTCTATCTGTAGGGGGAGAAGAAAAAAAAACACTCCTTAACCCGTGTTTTTAACTGTAGTAGGAACTATTATTTCTAGATTTATGATTTCTATCCCTTTTGTTCCGTTTACATCGATATAACGATTATTACTACAAGAGGAAAAACATTATTAGTGTGTACGCATTAGGTATGGATTATTATTGTATGTTTTTTTTATTACTATTATTTTTTATATCAAATTTAGATAAAACAAAAACGTGAGATTGATTGTGTGCTAGTGTAGCTAAACGCATGGACGAGGTTTCTCGAGCATGCTAGGTGCAGCAGGAAACAGTTGCGTCACTAGCGCTGAGACTAGCGAAACTGAACGCGCAAGCAATTCAATTCAAGTGCCTTAAAACGATTTTACAGGATCGAATGTTGTGTGCGGGTGTCGACTGGGACGCCCGGTAAGAATGTGTATTATACTGCAATACTTTGCGATTCGGCGTGGAACACGTATACGAAGAGACGTATCGACGTGTATAGATGCCAGTGGTGCAGATGCTCCCATTTGCCCACGGTATAGGTAGGCAATCCGCTTTTCTATAGCGTTACAGCAGCAGCAAACGGTATGAGTGCAGGGTGCGTGCAGCTTGCGTGTGAGAGAAGCGTGCGAACGAGCAACAGTGTGTATGATACTGCCGTTTGTCTGTGTTTTATTGGTATATCCAATAACCTAGCCATAAGTAGTAGCAGATAGCATCGTGACGAAAAAGGACGCGTGAAACCGCGTGTCTGCGGCATTGCACAACCAGCCAAGGGAATGATCTTGATAATGTGTGGCATTTTTCCATAGTGAGCTGCCGGCAAGTGGAGCAGCTCGGCAAAAGGAAAACCCATGGCATGATGCATTTATTTTGTAAAACAGGCAGACACGATCAATACAAAGATCACCGGTTTCAGCTTGTCCAAGTGCACAAGTGCGTGTGCGTGAAAGATCCCCACAAAGGACTACTTTTTTATATGCAAAAAAAAAACTCAAAACGTCTCGGGTAGAAGTTTCTGAATGGAAGAGACGAACTGATGGATTGTCAACTCGTGCCTTAAGGTCCCGGGGCCGCGTTGAAACAGTTTCTTTTAAATCATTTTGATGCTATGGAAAAAATTAATTAGGATAAAACTGTAGCGTGGCGTATGCAATTATATAGATTTTATGTTTCATTTTACTACTTTCGCTGTTCCCTTCCGGCTGGGATGCAGCTATGTACACTTGTAGCATCGGAATGCTGGTGAAACTGTTTTTCGGCATAATAATCAAACGAAGAACACAGCAATGCCGACTTCTCGCGTGAAAGCCTCCGGAACAGGTGGCAATGAGAAGTGGTAAATGTTGAGCCACAAACTTCCGGTGTCCATCTGGTGGGTAAAAGCGAAAGGATAAGAAATAGAACATAAGCCAAGATAAACATATCCCTACTGATGATCATCTACTTATCTACGCTCACATTTTCGGTTCATTTTCTGTTGTTCATCACCTTCATAGTTAGTGCAAAACTAACCATCCGACAAATGAATGGTCAACACAATCTTGCAATAGGACATGTTTGAACTTTTAGGGAACAAAAAGATTTCTAAAAAAGAAACCGTTTGAAACACTTTCTGATTCAATTTGTTTGCATTCTTTTTTCTCCGGTAATAAGTAATCGTTTCTTATTAAAATTTTAAAACATCTACCATATTTACTACACAGTATCATACAAATTTTGTCCACTATTACTACTCGATAAAGTAAGCACTGTAGTGTGGGGAATTTATTTTAGCAAAAAAAAACAATGAGAAGTAGCAACAGTTTCATAGAAATTCGGTTCGGTTACGGTATTGATTTGATTGCTCATTGTTTGCCAATCAGATTTTGTTTAACGTAGTGTTAGGTAGTCGAAATAAGCAAACGGTTGGTTCTGATTCGGACTTTAGTCACATGCTAATAAGGACAGCTTCCCCATCTTAAATTCAATTCGATTGATACTTCTGGTAATTAAATCATGTTGCGTTTGCCTGATTTGCGTTGACCATTTGTTGCACTTGTCGCTTAAAGGTTTTCACTTGGAATATTTTTTTTCCTCCATGTTTCGGCGTGAGAAAACGCGTATGCGTGCGTGTGTTTGTACAGTTGCAATTGCCGTCCATTTTTAGTTTATTTCGCAACGTAACCGCAAAAAAAATGTACCCAAATTTCTCACCCCTATTATGTAGTGACCATTTGAAGGATGGCAATTGAAATGAACTGAATGTTGTAAGCGAAAACCAGATATCGGTAGACGGATCCAGTAGGAGTGAATCCATCCAACAACAGCTCGATTCAACCGGCAGTCGCATAGCGAATGGAGGAGAACGGAATTAAAGCAATTGCCTTTGTTTGTTCGAGTGTTATGGAATGGACATACATGCTGTGTCACAAAGATACTTTCATCGCCGTCCAAAATTGCCTTACAAAAAGCAATACAAATGCTAGCGAAGATACTTGAAGAATCTTGACAGAATACTGGAAGCAATAGACATTTACTCTCTATCCATGCGTGCGGTTGTGGTTCACCGGAATGAACAGACAGTTAAAATAGGTGAAAGACACATGGTGGTGTAACAGTTACAGCGTAACCTTACGTAGCTTCACGAACGTGTGAACGTTACCCCAATACGGTCTCCTGATACTCACTTCCAAATGGCCGCTTTACCCGGAAGCACTCATCAAGCAATATTTGTGAGCAAATAGTGTATAGCGTTGATGAGCCTGCTGCAACATGTAAAGCAAACTTTCGTAAAAAAAAAACAATATTTTTATTGCATAGAAAATGTTAGCAAAATCCAACAGGACGGCAGGTTAAACCGTGAAAACAAAGCTTACGTGCTTTATTCTGCTTCCTCTACCACATAGGAGGTGGAATTGTGTTACTAGACACCTATTGCTCTACAGTTGTCCAATGCGAGACCGCTCGTCTCGTAGAAGATTCATACAGGTAGAGGAATTAGCGTTGTCCGTGAAAGCACCGTACGCTTTAAATGTTCCTCATTTATAAAAAGTTACTGTATTTTTTGTAAATCGATAAAATCTAGACTAGGTTATGAAGAAAAACAAATACCCCCATATGGCAGATCCCTAATACCGTTCACCACCAAAGCTGAGTGTCACTAATTTTAACTGCACTTGTTTGATTTTACGGTAAACTGCACCTGCTAATGCTTCGATACAAATCGTGTGTGTTTTACTTTTCCCCTGTTTTGTTCGAACAATGTTTGCAACAGGGTTCGGCACGAACATGCGGCTGATAGTCTTCCAACAGACAAAACACAGTTCACCTGCTGAACGGGCATCGCAATACCGTGTGGCGTAGCCACGCTTGTAGCCGCAACACAACATAAGCCAACATCTTCATGCGGAGTGAGCGAAAGACGCAAATTGTAAGTGGAAGGTTTTCAATCGGAAATGGTTCTTTCGCCTGTATGTAGGAAAGCTCTTGCACACGCGTAGTAAAGGGAAAAGGGAATAATGCAAATAGGTTAAATTTGTCTTTGTTCCAAAGCCTTGTAATACCCTGTATGCAGTAGAGAAGAAACGTATCAAAAACAAAAACGATGCATAATAAAAGGAAAAATCAACCAACCAGAACCAACAATAGGACACATTGGGTTGAGGTGTTTGCCACACAATTGATGACATGTGTATCGATAACTTCTGAATCTTTGTTTAACATCCTACAATTAACCTGTTAACGTGCGTTATTTACACTATCAAAAAACATTCTGTGTTTCCTAATCAGTGGGTTTGTTTCTCAAACTGATCGAAAGAGTATACAATAATACTAATTCCCAATATTAAAACATATTTGAGAAAGCATACCATATTTTGTCCGAATAGTAAGTAAAAGAGAATTATAATTGCTGCAATGTTCAATGTTATATGTCGCCACGTGCTCTTCAAAATGTTCCGCGCGTTCAAATTTTAAATCGCCAACACGAGCGCCCTCTGTACGTCGGTGTGACCAACAATACTGAAATGAAATTGGCCGTATATTTTTAATTCATTTCAGATTTCTGAAAATACCCTTTTACTCATTAATACTTAAACTGTGAGAAGTTGCTGAAAAAAATAGGTAAGTATAATGTATTCTGTTTGAGGTTTTTAACAGTTTTTAGTACAAGTTGAAATCATCCTCAACATTTACGCAACTTTTTCACTGGGCTGAAATATTGCCGAGTATAAGAATTTTTTAAAGTTTACAATAGAATAAATGTTTCAACTTGCATGTTTTTAATGTTTTCAATAAATGGTTTGGTATATATAATAAATGAAATGAGTTTTTGGAGTAAAGTATTAAAACTTTTTGAAATTTCGAACTGAATAGAGCAATCCGTAGAAGAGCGTGGGGCCAAATGCTGTTTTGAGTTTTGTAAATCATGGTATGGATAAAAACATGTTACCTGACTAATAATTTAACTATTTAGACTTTCATAAACGCTGAATATTTCATTTCATCCATTAAATATGTAGTTCAGTTGGTAAAACAATGTTTACAATGGTTTTGCTTATTTGTGGCAAAAGATTATAAAACTGTTTCAGGGGTGCATTTTGCCCCGTTCAACTGTGCGAGTGAAACAGCTGAAACGTTTGAGTGAGAAAAAACAACACGGGAACGTCAAAGATGCACGCACACTACCAAATCACAGTGTGGTACGCACACTATTACCTCAAATTTCATGTTGCCTACACGGTGACAGCTCTAATTTGGTGAGATGATAGCTCCCTGGATTCGTATGTGTTTCATTGCGGTGTAAAATTCGGCCGGCCCGTGTTGTGTAGAGAACTAAAATAAATACTTGTCGAACGTTCTTCGTGCTGCGGTAAGTGCGTGTGAGGTGAAACGCACTGTACAGACTGCGAGGTTTGCTTAACAGAAGGCACGTGCATCAATTGTTGGACAATCTAGGCGAACAAACCGGAACTTTAACCCAAGATCATATCGAGCGAAGACGGAATCGACGGATTTTAGCTTAAGGCTATGCGAAGTCACGACTAGCCGAGCGACTCGCCGTTCGGTCCGGGAGATAAAAACACACAAGTCGTCTGGAGCAGCTGCTGCATAAACATAATTGTGCTAGTGTGTGAAACCACAACAACGATCCAAGCAGCCACCAAGTCTCTGGTTTGTACTGAATTTCTGAAATCTTTTGTACAAGGAATGCACCCGTCAGTACCACCGTGAACAAAAGGGTGCTAGAATTGTTGCATCCGTCAGTCAGTACAAAGCCACCGGAACATCGTGTGAAGTGGACGAATAATATACCTCCACCGTACTGTCCACACACATGTGTGTATCGGTGTGGCGCCGTTGAGAGTTGTCCTAAAATAGGGCGATTGCGTGCAAGCATTCCGGAAGCCGCTATACTGCACCGAGTGCATTCGCTGCCTTTCCACTGCTCCATCAGCGTAAGAAAGTGAGAACACAGAACGAATAGAGCGCACCATAAATTGTACGCGTGCATGAGATGTGTGAGAAAAATATTAAATGAAGAAGCAATAAATAAAGGTTGGTGTGTGGCCGTCGTCCAAATAAATTCTTGCGTCGGTGTGCAGCACGGTTGTGCATACACCCTCACGCAGTGCATTCACACCAAAACCCGTTGAATGCAACAGAGTATCATTGACCACAGAAACGGTGGAGGGCGCACGAGTGCATCGACTGTGAACAGTGCTGTGGTGTCAGACCAGTGAAAGCGTTTGCCTGTGGCCTTGAAAATTTCCATCGGAAGAGAAGTAGAGGATAGCGTGCGGCAGGATTCGTCACCGATCGTATCCCCAAAAAAGGGAAATAGGAATAGATGTGCAAAAATACATAAAAATAGCTTCCACACTTAACGGAACGTGTGTCATCTAGCGTATGCGGACGGACAATTACGGCTGTGTGTGCGGAATTGAAGATCACGATTTTTGGTGCTGTGGAAACATATCAGCATATTATCTCCAGCGGCAAGCTCTGGAATGCAGCTGCACGATGCTTTTATCGCATAAGTCGAATACAGAACCATTCTGCTATGTATAACGGGTTGAAAAATCGAATTGTTTTGCTGTGTGTGCATTTGTGTTTTTAATGAAATGTTGAAAAAGTGTACCGTATTTGTGATTCCGATATACATATAATCCTGCCGTAACATTTCAGGTGCAACTGCAGTTTTGATGTGCATTGATCCGGTTTAAGTGTTGTTTCAATATCATCGAACGTCGAATGGATCAGTCAAAGCTATCCCCGTTCACTGCCCTCCGTCGGCTAGCAACCATCGCATAAGCCTAAATGTCGAACCAACGCGTGTGATCTAGTTTTCCGTTTGTTTTCCAATTTTTCATTTCATTCCGTTGCGCGTGTGTCTTAGCTTCAAATTTGCTCGCCAGTTTTCATTAAGCGCACAGTTAAAAGTTTCTTTTCCCGGGTTTTTGTGTTGTGCCCCAACCCAAAGGGGGGGAAACAAACGATTTCGCTGCCATCAATTTCTCCAACATTTCCACTAACAAGGGGTGGCAATAAAGAGGCACGGGATCGTTGTCTTTCTTAAAGCTCCCCTGGCTTAATCGCAACATTTATCGCGCACCGTATATTACCAAACAAACCCCACCAGTGCGCAATATAGAACGCCACCCTCTGCGTATCTGGAGCGGGCTCAACAAAAATCATCCCAGGCTGACAGTGTGGTGCAGTGCCATATACCCTGAAACCCGGTGCCCGAAGGTTTTACCCTTCGCATGTTGGCGATGTCTTCCAAACAGTAAGTAGTCCCGTATCGTACCCTACACCTTCACAGTCACGTGTTTTTGTTTTTTTTTTCTCTCTAGGAAAATTCCGAAAAAGCACGCACTTGTGAGCGCGAAATGCTGCCATAATCAAGCATGTAAATCATAAGTCGAGAATAAAGATGAGAAGAAAAAAGGAAAGAGGGTAACCTCGCATCCCCCCTCATGAAGGGGAGTAGGGTAGAACAGCACAAAGAACTCCACACTTTCAGTAAAAACCCCCGGATCAGAGCGGGAAGCGGGAACGGAAGGGAAGGGAGAGCGTGCTTGCTGCTTGCTTGTTCAAGTCAAAAGCCTTTAACCTTCGGGGCATAATGATATGTGTGTATGTTTGCTGCGTTGCACACAGAAGAAGAAAAAAAAAACACAAAATAGACGCACAGAACGGGATATGGAAGGGTTTGGAGCAAAGCTCTTCATCAAGCAGTTCTCCACTTTGGTGCTTCTTTTTTATATTTGTTTTATACTAGCATTATTATTTTTCTGTGCTTGCCAGCAAGTTGTCGTCACTGTCGTGTACGGTGTAGCAAATGTCCACACGAGGGATCATAGATGAGGGAATGCTCCAAGATGCACTGGCCCCCCCTTACCAAGAAACCCTTTCGGAAGCTTTGCAATCGACAGCGTGGACAGGGTGCAAGAAACAAAACAAAAACTGTAAAGAAGGTCCGTTTTTCCAACGCGTTATGTTTACATTAGCACCGTCACGTTCATCATGGTGTTTGGGCCCTTATAGGGGTTTTGGAATAAGTAGCCGAACCAAATGGCGGCAGTGTCGTACGTAATCCACATTATGCTTGTGGCCTGGAAATTTGTGTGACTCGTTTACGGTAAATGGACACTGTGTCTTCAATGGAACGATCTCGAGCTAGGTACGATTGTTTCAATTCAACTCCTAACCGTATAAAATTCATCAAACAATTCACCAATTTAAGATGCGCGGGGAAACAGGTTCCGGGCGAAGGTATTTCGACCTCACCCGTACAAGGTCTGGCACGATCTACATTTCCGGTTGCTTATGACACCCCGTGATCCGTAGGGCATCGTCATCTTTCCGGTAGGAAGAGCCAAGAATGTCGTTCCCTTTGCATTTGTTTCATTTGAAACCCTTCCTATAGCTACACTGTTGCATTAAATATTGATGTTCTACATACAATCGATGATGAATACCCTTCATCGATTGGTTGTAACAGTAAAGCTTTTACTGTACACTTACCGAAACGTTATAATTTATTGAAAGCTAGACACAAAATCCATCACCGTGGCAATCATTCGCTTTGAAAAATTCCAAAGAGGGAAGCAAGAGTGCAAAGCAAGCATTCCACAACTGGCTCTGTATATGCGGAGCTGTGTTGACAAGGCATGTGCATTGTACAACGAAAGAGAAGGACCGTTTTATAAACTAGGATTCCAAAAGAAAGGGCTCCAATAGTAAGGTGTATCTACCCGTGGGACATGGACCGATGGTTTGTAATGGGAGCAAAACCCTGACCGACTAATGCTGCTACATCATGTAGAACGTTACGGTTGTTGAGGATCGATGACGTTGTGTTAGTTCTGCTATGTTACAGAAATAGTTTTCAAATAATCGATACCGGTTCCACTTTGCCACCGTCGAATGTAGGCAATGGGTTATGGGAAACGCTGTGTTCGAAATATTCGTCCAGCTAGTATGACGACATAAGAAAACATTCAAAAGAGACCACTTTTGATCAATTTCAGCGCGCTACATATTGTGGTGAGGGGAAGCAGCAGTCGTTCCACTGCAGTTAGTGCCTATCGAAAAGTCATCATCATCATAAGCGGTTCCTTCCGGTTGGATATGTCTGCGTCATGCGAGTAAAAGTACTTTGTAGCTAGGGAGGATATAGCTCCGATTGGGCAATATTCCTATAGAAGGAGAAATTATAAGCTCATTAGAAGGAAGAAAAGGATATTCAATGTTTGCAGTGAATGGTGTGTGGTAATGGGGTAATTGCATGACCGAATGCGTCTGGTGTAGCGTGCTAAATATAGCCTGATTGTGTAATAGTATGTCCATTCGAAGGATCTCACACATGTTTCCCATCCTTTCTCTCTATCTCACAGTGAGCTGAAGAAACTCTCGGAGGAAAGCTTAACACGGCAGCCGGATGAGGTGTTCGACATTATCTGCAAGCTTGGCGAGGGTAGCTATGGCTCGGTGTACAAGGCACTGCACAAGGAGAGCGAACAGGTGCTTGCGATCAAGCAGGTCCCGGTTGATACCGATCTGCAGGAGATCATCAAGGAGATCTCGATCATGCAACAGTGTGATTCGCCGTACGTCGTCAAATACTATGGCAGTTACTTTAAGAACACGGATCTCTGGATCGTGATGGAGTACTGTGGCGCTGGCAGCGTGTCCGACATAATGCGGCTGCGCAAGAAAACCCTTTCCGAGGACGAAATCGCAACGATCCTGATCGACACACTGAAGGGGCTGGAGTATTTGCATCTGCGGCGCAAGATCCATCGCGACATTAAGGCGGGCAACATACTGCTCAACTCGGAGGGGCATGCGAAGTTGGCCGATTTCGGTGTTGCTGGTCAGCTGACGGATACGATGGCGAAACGGAACACGGTGATCGGAACACCGTTCTGGATGGCGCCGGAAGTGATCGAAGAGATCGGGTATGACTGTGTGGCGGATATTTGGTCGCTGGGCATTACGGCGCTGGAGATGGCGGAAGGGAAACCACCGTACGGGGATATCCATCCGATGCGTGCTATTTTCATGATACCGACCAAACCGCCACCATCGTTCCGGGATCCCGACATTTGGTCGCCAGAGTTTATCGATTTCGTGAGCCTGTGTTTGGTGAAGAATCCGGAGGAACGAGCGACTGCCACCGATCTGCTGGCCCATGAATTTATTCGTAAGTAGAAGGATCGATGTTCAGCCGTACTTTCACAGTATGGTCTAATTTAATGTGGTTTTTTTTTGTAGGTAACGCCAAACCGTGTAGCATACTCAGCCAAATGATAGCGGAAGCGAAGGAAATACGGGAAAACCAAAGCTACAGGCATGCGGCTGCCATTAGTCAGGCTAACAAGCAGCTGCAGAACAATAGTAATAATGCGAACGGTCACGACGGTGGCGATTCGGACGATGAGGATCAGGTAAATTCCAGAACGATGAAGGAATTTCCTGCCGACTGTGGTACGCTGGTGCCGGGACGGGGAGACGAAGGTGACGGTACGATGATTGCTCACGCGGATTACGGTACACTGGTGCCGGACAATGGGACGATGGTGGAACTGCAATCGAACCTGGGCACAATGGTGATCAATTCCGATTCCGAAGAATCGACTATGAAAAGTGAGTTGCGGTCGGCGAACCATTTTCCGAAGGAGATATTAACAGGAACATTCTCTTATTTCCGCAGGACATGATACAAATCCGGACAAACCGAAATATAGGCCTCTGTTTCTCGATCATTTCGACAAAAAGGAGGCGGAAGCAGCCAGTTTCGGGAATAGTAAGGTTGCGGCAGTAAACAACCACCACCATCATCATCAGCTACAGTCGCCACCCTCCGCTATGAGCTCGTTTGATGATGGATCACCACCGGTTGATGTGCAAGCAGAACTTCCGCCAGCCTTCAGTCCGCAAACGACACCGGTCGCCTCGCCGCAACAACCACACCTTCCACAGCCTTTAGCAACTTCACCACAGCAACCTCAGCCGCAGGTGCAGAAGATCGTTAACAACAATCTAGTTACACCGGCGGCACCGGCTCCCGCAGCCTTTCCAGCCACGCACAGTCCGGTCTCACCGTCGGCACCGCCGATGACGCAGAATTTCCAAGACCACCAACAACATCAACACCAGGCACTACAACAACAGCAGCAGCAGCAGCAACAGTTCAATGAAGAACGGCAACGATATCAATCGCATCTGCAGCTGCAACTGAATCAAATCTCCGCCGTTAGTCCCAATATGCATCAGATGCAATTTTTGCAACCCACCGCGGCCGAGTACGATTCGGTAAGTGACATTAGACATTAATGCTTTGTCGGGTATTAGATCTACCGTATACTAATGAATATTACATCCCATACCACACGCAGCTTAAGTTTATGAACTACGAACAGTTGGAGCAACGATTGGCCAGCTTAGATAAGGAGATGGAGAAGGAGCTGGCGGAAACGAAGAAGCGCTACACCTCCAAACGCCAACCGATTCTCGATGCAATCGAGGCGAAGCAGCAGAAGCGACAGCAGAAGCTGGAAGAGTTCTGAGTAGTCGCCACCGGCATGGGTGAGAGTGATCCGCTCATTATGGTTCTCGCATAATGATGTGTACGTGCGCGTTTCGTTGTTTATAGCAGTTAGTCGGTAGGCATATTTAATAGGAATAATTTCAAAACTAGGCTACCGTCATTTAGTTGCAAATTCCTATTACTTTTTTAAACATATCTATCAATCATTGGACTGGGGGAGCCTTCAATTCTATTGCTACGAGGGTGGAAAGGACGGATGTTTAGGAATTTTAGCTGCTTTTGTCGACGAAATGTTTGTCTGATATTACCCGCGAAAAGCAATACTTGCACAATAATGTGAACGAACCGGATGGGTGGAACAGATCTGATATTTTATTTTATCGTTTAATCCGACAAAGCGATCATCATTCATGCCGATTCTTCTGGAACTCGTTGATTAGCAGAGAGTTAAAACAAATCGTTGTTAGAAAACTACCGGTTTTACGTTTTCTACATATTTTAATCCTCACGATTCATGGTCCGTCCCTGGAGGCAGATGCATATTACTGTCGCATTTCTACCTTTTGTTGACATTTATGATGCTGGTTAAATTCAAGTGGCGAATCTGCGATTAAGAACTTTAGGTTGCACTGTTAAAGATGAGTTTGCTTGCAACAACCGAACAAATGCCGCTTTGTGGGGGTCAGTTTTCGATGATGACTCCCTCTTCCCAACCAAATAATTTATTGACAAATCGTTAATGTTATCACATGCGTGAGACTGGGTGAGAAAAGCGAGAAAAGATAGAGCACCGTATATGATTCTAACGAAAGTGAAATAAAATTACCTTAAAAAGAGACAGACCTCAAGCTAACCGAGAAGATTGAAAGTAGACTATAATAATCCTGTAATACCTGTAACCAGGGGCAAGAAATTACATTTACATATATCCAGCAGGAGCGTGATTCATTGACGATTATATATACACACACCCACACATGCAATGCAATTTAAGGACTCATCGATCGCAGTTGATCACACATTTTATACACTAACAAAGCCATATACCCTTGGTAAGATAATAAACGAGATTGGTAGGGTGCGCAAATGCAAAAGGGATCAGGAGAACCAACCAACATTAGACATTGAGGTAAAGCAACGTTTAGACAACATACCTTGTTACATACACATAACGAAAGTGCTAAAAGTGAGACCCAACGGTAGGTGATTGAAGAACACAGCAATGAACAAAAGTGCTACATTTTATTCTTTAAACATATACAAGTTTATTGAGAAATAGTATCTATCGACCGCTGCTAGAGATAGTATAAATAGGAAGATGATTAGAACGAATGGCGGGGGCGAGTAGGGGGTTTTTGGGAATGATTGATAAACGGAACGCGATAATAAACTCCCGGGATACAGGAATATGCGATTAAAAATTGTAAAATAGTTCGCGGATGCACCAAATACTGGACAACAAACATGAACGTATTAACGAACAAAACAAAAACCTTGGATGAACAAAACAAACACGAACACACGATAAATAAAGTTGAACTTTAAGGTTGCCATGCATTTATACTAAAAATGACTCGCGTTGCTATGAAGCTGATCATTTTGTCGGAACTTTTCGACCCCACACCATAAACAAGTGCGAATTCCAGCACGAAATGTGATTGCTTTTTCTCGATGCGGCATAGTGTGGTCATCAAAACAAGTTGCTTTCCAGCTGTAGCCTACACATGTGCCAGAGGGAGACGGACGTTGAAAGAGCGAGAGCTGTCCCGTTCACACGCGTTGCCTTTCACTCGCGAGCATGCACAGCACGGCACCGCGTACACCAGTTGCATACACCGTGAAGCGATGGTCGTGTGGAAAGGTTTTACGTGGCAAAGTAGAGTCCCTCGCGGGACAATCGTGCTATATGTACTAGTGCTTTCCCAATTGTACGCATTTGTTGGGACGCAACAGCAACATCCACCGCAGCAACAACAACAACAACAGCAGCAACATCCGCCACCGCAGCAGCAGCAGCAACATCCGCCAGCGCAACAACAGTTCCAACAGCCGCCGCCACCACAACAACAGCACCAACAACCGCCCCCACCACAGCAGTATCAGCAACAGCAACATCCACCTCAGCAACAGCAGCAACAACATCCACCGCCGCAACAATACCAGGAGCAACATCCACCTCAACAGCAATTCCAGCAGCAGCAACAGCAACATCCGCCTCCTCAGCAATTCCAGCAACATCCGCCTGCGCAGCAACAGTTCCAACAACAGCCACCGGTCCCACACGACGTCGGTGGTCAGCATCCGCCACCGGTTCCACACCATCCAGTAGTGGCGCTGCAGGACATCCCTGAACAAGATCGACCATGGTACGAAATGCTACCAGCTGTTGCAATGGACTACAAGGTGCACATCGATGCTGGCAAGGAAGATTGCTACTTCCAGTACGTCCAACAGGGCAGTACACTTTATGTAAGCTTCCACGTTATCCGCGGAGGTGACGGAATGGCCGGGTTCGCGGTGCGCAATCCTCGCGGTGAAATTGTCCACCCATACCAGTGGCAAGCGTCCAGCGATTACACGGACGGGGCCGCCATGGGAGGATTCTATGCCGTGTGCATCGATAATCAGTTCTCGCGATTTGCCAGCAAGCTGGTCAATCTGTACATTACCGTCATCCGGTACGAAGAGTGGGAAAAGTTTACCAAGGAGATTGAAGATTTGAATGTGAACATGAACAACTTCACGGTAAGTCATCAATGTAACGAACGACCGGCGTAGTCGTTATCATGAAGCGTCGTGCTTGTAAATCTTATCATAATTTTCACCCTCCCTTCATACGCGCCTGCTTCCTCTCTTTCCAGGGCACCATTTCGACGGTGGAACGGAACTTGAACGCCATGTTCCAGTATCAGGCACATTCCCGCAACAACGAAGCCCGTGACTATGCGCTGATTCTAGACAACAATGCGTACATCTGGAAGTGGTCGGTGCTGCAGATTCTTGTGATCGTGTTTACTACCTCGGTGCAGGTGTACTTTGTGCGGAAACTTTTCGACATTAAGACGGGCAGTGGCAAGAGCCGCATTTAAACATTAACTGCGAATTTCGAACGCAACGTACATTTCATTCCGGTCGAGCTATTTCGATGATACTTAGTAAAGTAACATAGTGCCCAACGAAAGTGTTACGTTTTGGATGCAGAATCACGCACGCACACATTTTCCCCATGGATACTTCCGGGAAAGTTTTCCCTTTTCCAACATCCATAATGCGGCACCCCGTTACAGTATTGAAGGATTGTGTCCATCCCCGTATCTTCCTGATGACTGAAAGTGAATACAATCTGCTTTGTTACGCAAAAAGAATCATTTTTTTGCCTCTTGCATCGGACTATTCAGTTGTGTAAGCAATAAGAATGAGCGGCAAGATTTAATAAAAAGTTTCGTTCGTTATTTGTCCATACCGCTGAAATCCACCTGTTTTCGATGACAAGTGAAAATTTAAAAAAAGGTATGCAAAACATAAACAAAACAAACAGCTGTCAAATGCTATTTTTTTATCAACGATTCAATTTCTTTGGGTTTTTTTTCAATCAATGTTTTCTTCAATGATTGAAATTTCTTTTATCAGTCAATGTCGCTAGATAACTCCGCAAAATGGGTTAAATCTATTCATTTCACAACTCATTTTATCGTAATTACCAGCGAATGCTATGCTTCGTTGTGCTTCAGGCGCTGTTTTTTTTTTGCAATAAAGGGTAGTTCACACACATCCCAGCATGATTCACAGTGTGTCATTGATCCCATTTTTATGAAACTCACATGTAACACGCGGTTTTTTTTATAAAATCATAAATTATTATTCGAATACAATTTTTATCTCCTAATCAATAAATTGTTAAGAATTTTCATATTCCGCTTGCCAGTAAAAATATTGCAGCTCTTCATTTCGGACAGCCAGCCTCTCGTATAGTTCTATCAACATGCTGTCCTGTCAAAGCTACGCTTAATGCCATGAAAACGATCGAAGCGACCATCCCTCTGGCTGACGCGTTATTACGGTTTCGCTATTTGTGGTGTCAACGACGAGCCAAATTTCATCTTCACAGCACCGAGTTGAGAAAAACGCATCGTAAGAAAATGGTTTTGCTTTGTCTCCATGTACGCAGGCAGTAAATGGTGTTGAAGTTGGTGAACATGGTGCACTTCTTTTCCAGATAATATTCCGTTTTGTAAAGTGAACGAGCATTATTGAGATAAATCACTGCATGGAACACATAGAAAGGTGATCTCAAAGCGAAGTAAAGCTGCAATTATATGTGTTCCGTTTTGATATAGCAGCAAAAAACGTTCTTCAATGGAGCAGATAGAATTGTACAGAAGAAATAGCTTCCATACTCTGCGGGCCCGTACATCTTCTGCGTTTGTGTGCGTGTGTGTTTGTGGCAAGTGTGACACTGTGAAAACATATTTTCCCTCTGTTTGGTAGGAGCAAAATTACTCAGTACGCATCGCCAGTATCGTTTCCGTGTGCTGTGTGTGTAGGAAAATATGTTCAGTTGAATTGAACATGATCATTCCTTTCTGTGTCGTATGTGAACGAGTCACGAACAAATTACAATTACGATGTTATTCGTGAGATGAACTAGTGTGTGTGTGCGCGAAAGAGAAGGTGCTGTGTTTATGCGCGTGGAAAACTCGGAATCGTTTTTTTATTGGAACGAACAGAAGAAAAAGAGCATTTTGTTAAAGAATACTCGATCGTGTATTTTTGTGCGTGCGTGTATGTTTTACGCTGGCTGTCCTACTTCTTCCCACACGTTTGATCATACTTCTATTATTAATTCTGCCCCGTAGTGGGTGATTGAAGAAGTTATGGCTACTTAGATCACATTCTTCTTGGAGTTTTCATAACCGTTTTTTTTGTGGATGATTAATTCCATTTGTAAGGAATAATTTTATTCAAAAATGTGTGATATTAGAATGGATACGAAATCGATGTAGATGTATGCGTGTGTGGTTTAACCAGCCATTATGAAAAGCGTGTTAACTAAAAGTGAAACTTAGCTTGGTGACTCTTCCATCGTTGCTTTCGATTGCATTTTAACAAACCAAAGTGAATGTCTGGTTTAACTCAGGTTTGAAATCATAAGATATTGATTTTGGCGAACATCCGTAAACATGGGAGACAAAGAAACATTTGAATGTGTGTGAGTGGGTGTGTATGGGTGCATACACCAATGCATTGGATTTGCGTTGCCGTATAAAGCCTGCTGAACCCAAAAGGATCGCATAAAGGAAGACGCATTGTCCTGCCTTCTTTAGTGTGTGTCTCATCGCATGTGTGCGTGTGTGTGCGTGAGCTAGAAAAGTGTGTAAAATGTAAACAAAAACACACTGCCAATGATGGTGCTGCGACGCATAAGCGTATAAATTTTTAATATTTTATTATTTTACGACGAAATTTTGATTTCCTCGTTACAAAACACTTATGGGGAGCGACTAGTTTGGGGGAAAAATAAGCCACACACAACTAAAGTAGCCAAAAGAAGGGCAGCATTTTCACAGCGACATCTATACATATTATAGGTCAGCAAAAAAGCTTTCTGTTCACAACAAAACTGCCAGCAAGAAACTGTCAGGCATTGGTTTCGTTTGGACTCGTAATGACAGCTGGAACATGCAGATCAAAATTTATTTTTCTGTGTGATTTTTCCCATTACGCGTTTACAAAATAAGCTACAGTTTCGCTGCAACGCTACAACGTAAAACAACTTCCCGTCGTCCCCTTGCATATAATACGCATCCTACCTCATCATCAGAATAATCATTCGTCATCAATAAGAATCAGCTGGTTTGTGGTACAAGAACCGTAAATATTATGCTGATGTTCTCTCTTTGTTACACGAGTGATTCCACTCACACATTCCATTGTTTTGTCCTCATTGCACTTCCATTGCACGCACACAGGCATACGTCAAACGTATACATATACGGCACGTCGTTAGCAGCAAGATGCAGCAAAGGGCTACAAACAACGCATTATATGCATCTTTGTCAGACATTTCTTCTTGGTGCTGAAGTTTCCATTCGCCGTGTATTGTTTCTCTTTCTTTCCACTGGCAATGAAACCACGATTATTGTTCGTTTTCTCGCTCTCGTCACAATTGCTGTTTTCATGTGCTATCGCTGTTGCACTTTGCCTTCATGCTAATGTGCGTACCGTTTTGTATCGTTTCCTATGTGTTTGTTGCGTTCGTGAGCAGTGCAGAAACTTTGAACGGGAGAAAGAGAGTGAGAGAAAAAGATAAACGAAATAAAATAACGTCGAAAGTAAGAAGAGCAAAACATGCGCATCGAATGTACGAAGCTAGAGTAGGACAGCAGTCACCCTGTACCACCCGTCTGTGTGTTTCTTTGATTTAGCACAGTCTCTACCACTGGTAACGTCAAAGTGAAAACCATTCAAGACATGTCGTCGTCTTCGCAGTAGTAAGTAACAGCAATTACAGAATCACAGAAAAGCAAAGCAAAATAGTAGCGAAAGCATAGAAGATGGGAGCTGCATCTAAACGCGTGCCACAGTATTAAATCCGCACACGATTGTATTTCCATTTCCTGGTGAGGTTAAAAGAAAAGTGTGTAGGTATCGTGCAGTTAGAGCCACTCTCTGTACAATTGTACCTATCAGAAGCAATGGAGGGGGGGCATCCGAATCCGAATAAGCTCGTGCGAAAACGTTCCCACTACTGCCCCACCGTCTGTTCAACCATATCAAACCAGCAGTGCACCATCCGTGACCATTGATGCACTTTTCGTGACAAGTGTATGCGTTGCTAAAGGTGATTTTTTTACCCTCTGTCTTTCCCTGCTCTCTATAGTTGCATTACTGTGTACGGAATCATCGACGATTGGAGTCGATGAAGTTGGCAGCAAAAGGTGACGAACTACTAGGGGCTGCATCGAACTAGGTGCAGCAGCTTGTGTCATTTTTTCATCTCGTGTGCATTAGGAGAGCGCTCGGACTTGCCTTTTCCCTACCAAGCAAACACGGATAAACGACGACCAAGACGGAGGTGTTACGACGACGTCGGTGTCTTTTGAGTAGTAGTAGGCTGCGCGAAGACACCACACAGAATCGGAAAAGAGTGAGAACAGTGTTGAGAAGGAATTAGTGGCTCAAGCGCACCTTCGTCTTCTAGATTAATTTTCCTTTTTTGGTAAGTATTTTGTAAGGAACGGTTATTTTTTTTCTTTTGCAATAACATTCCCTACCACGGAACAGACATCACAGTGAGAACAGCTACGGGTGGCTCGTCATTGACTGTTTTTATTAATTTTTGTGACAATCCTTTTTTTTCCTTTCATCTGGATGCAGAGTTTGAATGGTGCCCTCGATAGAAACTCAAAATTGATTGCCTTCGGAAACCGATTGGCGGCGGCTCTTCGGCAAGGTCCTGCTCGTCCTCGTCGTCGTCGGACGAAGACCTCAATGAACGACCACCACCAGCGCAGCGGAGGAAGTTCTCGTGCCAGACTACGCAAGACTTGCCGCCAGCCGACGGAATCGGAATCGTCGTCGTTGTTGTAGAGAGCCAGCCGGAACAGCAGGAGCAGCAAAGCAGGGGTTTCGCGGTGGCAGAACCGGAGCAACAGCGGCAACAGCAGCAGAGGCAACTAGCGGCAGGTGTCGAACTCGTACCAGCGGAGCAGCCGATCGAACAGCATCCCCAGCGACGCCTGGCTGTGGCCGAACGGGAGAAGGAGGAACGGGAGGGCGACGATAGTCGTCCTGCTGCTGCCACCACTACCGCCGCTAGTCGTCGCAGGTCGCGCGTAGTGATAGTGCCAGGTGGTGGAGGCAGAAGCGGTGGTGAGGAAGGTATCGCTGACGGAACGGTTGGTGCTGTTAGTGGTGGTAGTGGTAGCGTCGCGCTAGCAGGATTACCCGCCGAGTCTGCGGAACGACTTTCCTCGAAGCGCCGCAGCACGAGAACGGCCACACAGCGGTACAGTAGTAGCGTTACACCCGCCGAAAGTGAACCGCATCCAGGGCTGGTGGTGATACCGACCCCCCATCTCGACGACACTTGCACCCCGATCCGTCTCCGGTCGTCCTCGTCCACGTCGTCGGTACAGTCGCTGCGTCAGCAAGGCACGGTTGGTACGAGCGACGGCGGGCATTCACTTCATCATCAGAATCAACATCATCGTTCCGCACGCGCGTTAGACACATCCGATAGCAACAAAGACTCGGTGCAGCATCGGGCAGACGACGCAATCGAGCGTAGGGAGGTAGCGGAAGCACCCGGTGCAGTAGTGGAGGAAGCGGGCAACTGTTACTACATTGCCGCGAGTAGCGAGCAGCAGTCGCATCCGCAACGTAGTGACGAAGACGACGATTGCAGTCCACGTTCGAAACGCCGTCGAAAGATGTTGAACGATAACGTCGGTGGTGGTGGTGGTGGTACTAATCGGAACGGCGCCGCTGCCAGTCTTGCACCGGTGGCTCCCTCCTCCTCCTCATCGGCCGCCGCCTCCCCGATGGACGCGTCAAACTGTGATCTGAATGGTCACACCGTGGCCAACAGTAGTAGCGGCAGCAGCAACAACAACAGTAGTAGTAGTAATAACGCCACCGTTAGCAATAATAGTAACAACCCGGCCGAGAACGACAATGGTATGGGCGGCAACAACAATGGACTGACTGCGAACGGTGACACGGGTGGGGGTGGAGGGTCACGTCCCTCGCCAGCACAGCGCACCGTAAAGCTGGACCGCACGAACCAGGACATCGTGCGGTTGATCGGGCAGCATCTGAAAGACATTGGGCTGGAGCGGAGTGCCGAGATGTTGATGCAGGAGTCGGGCTGCTGCCTGGAGCATCCTGCAGCGACCAAGTTCCGCATCCACGTGCTATCCGGCGACTGGAACAAGGCGGATCACGATCTACAGGAGCTACAGTCCATGGTCGACATCCGGACCGATCGGGCGAGCATGAACGAGATGAAGTTTCTGCTGCTCGAGCAAAAGTATCTGGAGTGTCTGGAGGATGGCCGTCCGATCGATGCGCTGCACGTGCTGCGGAACGAGCTGACACCGCTACAGCACAAGACACCGCGTGTCCATCAGCTCTCGTCGTACATGATGTGCACGAACAACCAGGAGCTGTACGAGCGGGCCGGCTGGGAAGGCAAGGGTTCGAAATCGCGCACCCGGCTGATGGATCGGCTCCAGTCGTATCTGCCGGCGACGGTAATGCTACCTCCGCGGCGACTCCGTTCGCTGCTCGTGCAGGCGGTCGAGCTGCAGAATGAGCGCTGCCAGTGCCACGACATGACGTGGAGTACCAGCATCGACAGTGTCTCACTGTTGGTCGATCACAACTGCAGTGCGGACGGATTTCCGCTCCAACCGCTCCAGGTGCTGAACGACCACTCGGACGAGGTGTGGTTCTGCAAGTTCTCACCGGACGGACGGCGTCTTGCGACTGGTTCGAAGGACAACAGCGTCATCGTCTGGGAGGTGGATCCGGTGAAGCTTCTCCTGCGCAACAAACGTTCCTTCGAGGGACACACGTACGGTGTGTCGTACATTGCCTGGAGCCCGGATTCGAAGCACTTCATTGCCTGCGGACCGGACGACTGTCCGGACCTGTGGATCTGGGACGTGGAGCAGGAAAAGCTGGTGACGAAGTTCTCACACTCGACCGACGACAGCCTGACGTGTGCGGCGTTCAATCGCGACGGCACACGATTCGTGACCGGTGGTACACGCGGACAGTTCTACCTGGTCGATCTGGACGGCATCCTGCACGACAACTGGGAGGGCGTACGGGTGAACGGTCTCGCCTTCCTGTCGGACAACAAGACTGTGCTGGCCGCGGACACACACTACCGGATACGGGGCTACAGCTTCGACAACCCGCGCACCGATTACGGTATCGTGCAGGAACAGTGCCCAATCATGACGTTCTCGGTGAACTCGGCCGATCGGCTCGCCCTGCTCAACATCTCCTCCCAAGGGCTGCATCTGTGGGATCTGCAGGACAAGTGCCTGGTGCGACGATTCCAGGGTGTCACGCAAGGCAACTACACGATCTACTCGTGCTTCGGGGGCGTCAATGAAAGCTTCGTGGCCAGCGGAAGCGAGGATAACAAGGTGTACATATGGCACATCCGCCGGGAGGAACCGCTGGCAACGTTGATCGGCCATACGCGTACGGTTAACTGTGTGAGCTGGAATCCGGTCTATCCGTCGCTGCTGGCTTCCGCTTCGGATGATGGTACGGTCCGCATCTGGGGCCCACAGCAACCGCACACACAGTGGAATGCGAACGGTGCATCGGGATCGTTGCAACAGGTCAATCCGCAACATCCGCAGGTGCACTCGAATGGCAGTAGTGCCGGTGCCGCCGATAGTGCCTCGATCAGTTCGACCGGTTCGGCAACCTCAACATCATCATCAACCTCATCCTCATCCGGCGTAAGTGGAGGCGGTGGTGCTGGCGGTTCCGGCCAACCACCGAGCGCCGGTGGCGGAGGAACCGGTGGTGGTGGCAGTATCGAGGTTCTATCGACATCGTCCTGGAATATCACATAATGTTAGGTAAGTGGATGTAACTATTTCAGTGACACTACGGGCAAAACCGGGCTTTTCCGGGTTCTCTTTCCTTCGATTGTATAGCAAAAGAGGGGAAAAAGGAACGGATTGGAAGGGATCACATTATGAATATACATTGTAGCTGTTACGGAGTTGTTTTTAATTAATGAGTGGATAGAATCAACTAAACGATTAGTGGAGACGATCATTCCGTCTCCATTGGACATTCGTACGCGAATCGTGCTACGCTATCATAGTGTTTGTGTAGAACGATTCGAAGTCGTTGTTTGGCTGTAGCGGCAACGAGAGCGAGTAAACGAACAACCAACGACCATGACTGCGTGCATGAGCTCAGGAACGGTATAGATGTGTAGAGTTGTGAGAAAATAAGGCAAATGCTCACTCTCGTCTACGTTCCCTCGATAGTGCACCTCGGTTGCAATTTGATAAGCGCACTGCGCTTGGTTTTAAATTCCATCCATTACACGTTGGCGCTAGCCGAGAGTTGCGTTTTGCAGCGCCTTTTTATTATTATTTTTCACCAGCGAAATGATGAATGCTTACCAAGATAAGCGAAGAAGAAAGGAAGCAATCGATTGATGCATTCGTTAAAAATAGCAACTATGTGTGTTTTAAATATAGATAATGCAACAGGGCTAAGCAGAATAATAAATTTTGTTGGTGCGCTACTGTTTTGCCAGTGTGACTTTGGCGACGAAATTTCGCATTGTTTTGTTCTACAACAGGAGTAGTATTACAAAAATTGTGTTGAGTATTATAATGAGCAAAAGTTTCCAACACTTCTGACATAATTTAATCGGAATCCGCTATTCGTATGATAGGCGTTTCATGACACATAACTAGTATTAAATTAGTAATAAAACAGTAAGATTAGAACATCTATGATATCGATTCTAAAATCTTGAAGAATCAAGATTCATGAGTCTTTGGGCATCTCTAAAAATAAATGAATCCATGTAGATTCACGATGTCGCAAGAATCACGATACTTAGGTGCTCGTTCCTTCGAGCTTTACTTCCGAGATTCGACTCATGATTCGAATGACTCTTTTTATAAGATTTATATGAGTACATGTAAAAGATGCATTAAGCGCAACATGAAACAGATTCATGAACTTGAATGAATCAGTAAAATTAATGGATGTCTTCAAATCTCTATTCTGAAGATTCACAATTATGTAAAGATTCAAGATTCACGTATCTCTATAGATTCAGGATTCGTGAATTCATGATACTAAAATTTGAATTTCTTCGAGCTACTTTCTTTGATTTGATTGAAGATTTCTGAGTGATTCGACTCATGGTTTGAATGATTCTTGAGAGAAGAAAATTCTTCTGAAAAGAAACATTAAGCACTGATATATTGCATAGTTTTAGGATGTTTTGTATTGTCCAAGGGAAATAATTCGGGGGATTCATGAATCGGAATGAATCTTTGAACTGATCTATTCTGAAGATGAATGAATTATTGCGGTCGTCTAACGATTTTACGTTTTTTTTTATGATCAGAAATGTTTTGTACAGATTAAATAGCTCAAGTACTGATAGCATCTGATTTCGTTGACTTTTTACTCCTTGTTTTCCCTTTCAATTGTTGAAATGTGTGAGAGTGTTTCAGAAACATTAAATATTTGAGACGTGAAAAGGATTAATATAATTAAATCCCAACTTACGTTAGATCATAAAACGTAAATTCAATGGACTATAGAGATAGAGATCTTTGAGGATTTTTATTCTTTCAGAAATTTACGAGATTCGAATCATAGTTCGAAAGCCCTGCACTAGATATAATACACTCATAGTAATAATTCAAATATTGCATTAATTTTCTTCTTTTTTGCAGATATTTAAAAATCCCCCCGGTCTCAAGAGCGTATATTTAAGCGAAAGGTTGTCTACCAACACTCACAGCGCCGCAAAAAAAAAAACAATGAAAAAGGTGTTTGTGAGTACTGCTGCGTGTGTTGTGTACTCTGCTGCGTGTACTGCTAAAGCCTCGTAGCTGCCGTTGTTTGTTGTCTGCCATCATCGGTTCCTTGTTGCTGGGCAAAGGTTACAAAGGGTGGCAATAAGCGAGACACGGGACGTGGATGGCATGGTGTGGCGTGTGGTGTGTGTATTTCATCAGCAAGTATGCTTAAAGTGAACGAGATCCGGACGTGCCTCGATTTGGCAGCACACACACACACACAGTTGCCGGTTTAATAGAAGTATATTATAAAAGAAAATCATAAAAGATTGTATGCAACTTATAATACCGCAATCTAGCGATTTACGGTAGTTTTAATAATCGAACGACGAAACAAAAGCAAACAAAGAGAGATCATAATAAAACGCAATAGTAAAATGAGCAAAAAACGAGCCAGAAGAGTAAGGGGCGGAGGAATACAAAACAAAAAGGGTGGCGCAGGGGTGAGCAAACTTTAACGGAAGCCAATGGGAAGTTCGAAGAGTTAAATGCTAATATGAGTCTTAAGGTAAGCTTAAGTGAGAAGAAATGCAATTCATTCGCACGTAGCAAAATCCCAAGTATAATATAACGCAGTAGAAGCATGTATGGATGCAAAAACAAAGCAAGACCCGAATAGGCTAAGGCAAAGAAAACAGCAGGAAAGGATCAACCGTAGCAGCGATCTTGCATTCGATCGATAGGAATCGAAGCAACCGAAGTGATGAAAGCAGCAACAGAAATATAACAACACAACAGAGCGAGACAGCACACTCACACACACAACCAAGGGTTTGGTATAGTTTGGCTTAGCGTAATTAGCGTAAGTAAAGCTGATCGCACGCAAGTACTGATACAAAAATGGAGGGCGAACGTATGGTTTGCGTACAGTAATGCAATAAAACAGGTTGAAATTGAAAATCAAACCGAAATTCGTGAATATTTGAGCAGTAGAAGAGACAGCGAGAGAAAGAGAGAGAGAGAAATGCAAGCTTACCAGTGCCGAAGATCACCTAGGCAACCACCCATGTAAGCTTGATCTAGAATGCAGGTGTGTGTTTTAAGTTTCTCGTAAGCCTTATGTTGGTGAGGTATGCGTGCAAAGAATGGTTTGTGACTTACAAACACTGCACACATTCGTTTGATTGTTTTAAGCTCGTACTTTTGCTAGTTAAACCCATCATTGATTCATTTGCGTAAGTTGCGTTAGAATAGTTTAGTATGTTTTCTTTCATCTTTATTTTATTCTTCTCATCGGGGGAAAAAATCCCCAATAAAACGAATGATGGAATTCGGCCTTTCGAGCACGCTCTTCATTATGCTCTCGAAGGATTTGTTCATAAGTTTAAGACACCCCTTCCCTCTCCCGCATTCGATGTAGCGCAACCGTTGCAGCACACCTTAGGTTCGATTTGCAACAATTGTTCAGTAATGAAGTATTCTCCATTGAATGCAGGTTACGAAGGCGAGGAATGAAGCTTAACAATAGGATCAAGCAATCTTATCAATTAAAAAGGAAACAAAACAACACAAATTACAGACACGCTGACATTAGAGAGAGAAAGAGAAAAAAAAACAATATGATCGGTTAGTTATGCAAACCATATGATTGTACTGCGCGAGGAGAGTGTATACAGCAATGATGGTACACAGAATGAAAGGTTTTGTTGGTTGAAAAATAAATAAGGTAAAACAAAAACGAACATACTACGCAATGAAAACAATTTTGAGTTAAATTTTGTTGTTGTTCAAAAACGTTTATTTTGGTGTGTTTTACAGATATTACGAAAATTCATAACATCATAGAGATAACGTTGAAGGAAATTTAAATGTATTGCAATGGTAGGCGGAGTAGACAACCGCCAAGAGCCCTGATGAGTGGGGAGTCCAATTCTACTTGGCACCTCCAAAATGCTTGCTCTGTCACTGCAATCTCACCTTTGGTACGGTGGTTTGTGTCTTCTGTTGAAGCATTCTTACATAATGTCGGGCTGGAGCCTTGGACATGGAGTGAATCTATTATCCGAAGTTTTATCCAAAGGAAAATATACAAACTATGGAGAAGAGAAAATTCTTCCAGTGTTGTATAACTTCGCAGATTGGCTTGATATTTTATTACTTATTTTACGATTGTAGTTCGGGTGGCCGTAAAGTAATCGCTACACAACATAAATAGTCT
Source organism: Anopheles minimus (assembly GCA_000349025.1). Classification (NCBI taxonomy): domain Eukaryota; kingdom Metazoa; phylum Arthropoda; class Insecta; order Diptera; family Culicidae; genus Anopheles; species Anopheles minimus. The sequence goes on from KB664165.1 coordinate 77,847, forward strand.
GATAAGTGATAAATTACGGTTATTACATTAACCATAAAAACTATACGATCGATGACTTTAAAAAAGCCGGTTTATGTCATAAGCCATTTATGTCACTCACGGCTTATCAACCGAAGAAAGGACACTTTCTCGAAGAGTGCGTTTGAGTGACACGCATCGCATTTGGCTGCTTCCTTCGCCAACAATTTGTTAGCAGGAACAGGCAGGATCTTTGCTGGGAAGAGAACTTCGTAAGTTGATGTTGCTGCAGGCCTTTTTCCAAGGTATAGCCAAAATTTCTAACGCATCCTTGGAATTGAATGGACAGTTTTGCTGCAGCAGCCATCGGTGCGTTAGTTATCGTTGATGTTCTGTGATGACTTGCTATGTTAGTTATGCTCCTGTTCTCATTTCAGATCATTTATTACAATGTTTGTATCAATCTCTAGAGGACATTAAGTAAATCTAGAAAAAAAAAACAGTTGTCCATATAGTTACGGTACGCCTTTCTAAATTTTTAGCATGAGATTTTTAGTATTGAAAAAAGCAGTTAGTGATTATGATGGCAAACAACATCATGTCTTATGTTAGAGAACAGGTGCTGCAATGGCAGTAATGTAAGATTCAAGGATTAAGTAAGCGGTCCCCACTGATATACAGTTGGCATATGGATTGACAACATTATCCTGATCCTTGATGATAAATTTGAGATCACTGAGAAGTGGATGAGGATTTCCATTCACAAGTAAGCCAGAACACGACCGGTTGTTAACCGGAGAGCTTCAGGGGGATCAGTTTGTCGAAATGCCTCTTTTTCTTCAAGCTAACTTAAACAAATTGCTTGAAAAATTTGTTGTGTTGAATTTGAATAATTCAAACGAAAGATAAGCAAAATAACTGAAATTCGCTCTTCACATCCGTTCTCAATTACTAAACAATTTATCGTGTAGTACATCATCAATGAAGTTCTTTGGCTCATGTCTTACATGGAAAGATATAATTTGGGCAAACTATGACCCAAAACTACCCGTTTCTTCATTTCCAATATCAAGAGTCAGGCCACAGAAGAGGTAACATCCCCTTCCCCAAGTGAATGAAAGAAAATTGAAGACTTTACTCCATTTCATCCGAAATACTTACACTATCTGTAACTTTCAATATTTATCTGTCATCAGATACGGGTTTGGGCTAGCCTAACATCAGTAGCCAGACCTATGGAATCGCAGCTGATGAAGGAAACCGTAGAATTTGATCTTCGGTGGCATAGAAACTGATGAAGAATACGTATAATGGATGGTTGAGATATTCAACTTTCTTTAACGGAATAAGTAAATCAAAATAGTAACTGATGACCAAGGGAGAGATGTTCTTTAGAAATATCTATGTTGGAAAAATTCCTGTAGTCTGGTGAGGGGTTCGTTTCTCTTACTGAAAGTAATTGCTTCTAGTTCATGAATTGCGGACGACTATTCCGCCTATAGGTGGTTCTGCCAGCAATGTGTATGATGCTCACATGCAAAACCTCTTAGATGACATGCGAACCCTGTTTGCCATTGTGGATATTCGAATCTGCAGGTGATACTTTTATACACAGGAGATTTCAACGAATGGCAAGCGTAAAAAAAGTTTTCCTCTACTGATTTTTTTAAATATTAAAGCAAATAATACAATTTTGATCCAAGTTCGCAGGACTCCAAGTAATTCTTTCTGAAGCTGAGCTAAATATCCCACCATCTACCTTCATATTCACCACACCGCATCGCTTCGTTTCGGGCTTTCGCAACATTAAATTGCTGGGGGGAAAAAGTAATTTTGTATTCTTTTTTTTACTTTATTTCACTGTTTTAATTATACCACTTAATCATTACGGACACGATTCTACCATTTACTTCACCGTTTGCCTACGCGTCATGCTTCCCAGATCCGCCTCCCATTGGATGATTTCGATCATCAACATCTTTCTTTTTTCTACTCCTTGCACGAGAGAGAGAGAGAAAAAAAAAGTAAATGAGGAAAAAAGGAAAAGCAAAACCGTGCAAAACAAAAAAAAAACACTGCTACAACAAAAATCGGACCATCATAGCTTTGCTTTAAACCGTACGGAAAGAAAAGAGCAAAAGAATAGATTACGGATACATACATATACATAATTACAAATGGTATGCCGGACCGGACGACGCGTGTCGTGATGCTGCCGGCAAATGCATTATGCGCGCACATTTACTTTTATACATATTACATTCAATAAATTACATACACCTTTTTTATGCGCAAAAACACACACACCCATACGCACACACAGACACACGCACGCATAGAGACAACATTTCAAAGTTTAAAAAAAAAATATTACAAATCCTTACTGTCTTTTCGTGAGCCTGAAGAGATCTTAAATTAAATTCTCTTGCATTCATGAGTGTTGTACACATTATTGTTACACTCAGCCCTCCATAAGCATTTCCTTTTCTTGTTTGTTTTCTCTCTAAAATATCACAAAGCATATTGTACCGTTGCGGCTACTCACGCGCCCCGTCTTTTTTACAAAATTTAACAAATAACATCATGATTTACGGGTGCAAACGGAACAATAAATGTATTATTTAGAATTTGCCTTACAACAGCTCCACTTCATAAACCCCTTCCGATTCTGTTCCGCGTGTATCCTCCATTTCCTCTCATACGTGTGTGTGTGTGTGTGCATATCTGAGTCAGCACTGAGGAGAGGATTCTTCCCTTCCCTTATCCTCAGTCCCATGCTCCCCTTCCCTCCTTTTCCCCGTTCTAAGCCATGGCCAGCCAGGCTAAAAAGATGATCGCCACGTACAGGAACACCTGCGACAGGAACTGGTCCTCCTCGCCTTCGCGCGTATTTTCCCGCGTCACGTTACCAAAGTTGAGCGTGGAGGTAAAGAAACCGAACGGGAACGCACCGATACCGAACGACATATGGAAGCTGCCATCGCCGGTAAAGCTCTGGAACCCGTGCGGTTGTTCCGGCTCGGTACGTTGGCCGGCCGGTCGCGGTGGTACGGTTTTGCGCGGATCCTCCTTGCTGCCACCGCGCCCGTACAGCGGTATGACCTTCTCCTTGCTGATGGACGATTTGCACACCGGGCAGGTATTGCGGTACCCGTTCATCCACTGGTGAATGCACGGCCAACAGAACAGATGCCCGCACATGCTCACTACCGCATCCTTGGCCGTGTCCAGGCAAATGTTACACTCAAACATGGAGTCGTCCTTCTTCTCCTCCTCACCGGACCCGGCCGTCGCATCGCTGGCACCGGGCGCCGCACCACCTTCCCCTTCGCCCGCACCGCCCTCGGTGGCGTTCTCTAGCTGTATTTTGGATTTGCTGTAGGATGCACTTCCGCCATCGGTCGATTCGTTTGCTAGTGACCGTTTGGTGCTGTAGCTACTGCCCGGACCATCGGAACCGATCATGGAGAAGCTGTACGATGTCGAAGGTTTGCCACTGTCTGCCGTCGTCGTCGTCGCCGTCGAGGTAGACGATGAGGACGTGTCCTCGTTGAGATCCTCTAGCAAGGGAGCGGTGGGCGATGTGCCTACGGCCGGAGGAATTTCTGTCGTTGATGCCATTCGGATGGAATTAGGACAATTTCACCTCCTAAAAGGAAAAGATTGAAGATACAATTAGCCATGCAGTATGTTAATGTTAGATGCCCAGAATCTATACACTGTGAAGCGATAAAAACAATTACTCTATTCTGTGAGAAGAATCAGTGTACAGGAGTGTCTCACTAGTTTGAGTTTCATCAACCAATAGAATGCTATAAAAATTGTGAATGATACGAAATGTGAAGCAATAGTAGGGTAAGAAGATTAGCAAAAACAAATCTTCCTGTTGAGTTTATGTTTATTAATTTTGTCTGCTTTGTGGTTTAACAAAATCTACCCAATAACTAACATATTTTTTACACCTTAGACTGCGAAGGATAAGATGAATCTAGCGATGGTAAAAATTGAGGAGGAGATCTGAGGCTGAAATAACGACTTGTACACACAAAAGGGTCTTTACGACCTTGCGAGTTCGGTGACTAAGCATCGACGGTTACGGAGGACATTGGAAGAGACATTCTATGGAATTGATAAGTATATAGTGGGAGCATCAGCATCACTGAGAAGGATAAAGGCAATGAAGGACGATTGAGTCTTAGTACGGCGGACTTCCGAGCAATCTGAGCAATACAAATTTCTCCTAAGAAATCACATTCAAGCCGTCTAAAACAAACCCAGAGTCCTCTAGGCTCTAATAACCACCGAACCGATCTGGGGATGGCTGGGGATGACAGCATTGTCTAATCAGATTACCACGTGTTCCGCAATCGTGACTCGATAGACCAACTGATGGAAAAAAATGACACTAAAGATTTTCTGGACATAGGGTCCCTCATAAATAACGGCGGAGAAATTTCGAGAAACGATCCAGAATACTTTGGCAACAATTCGCAATCTTCACGTTCCTAGACGGTACGAAGTATTTTTAAATCAACTGCATAGCATATGAAACACTCATTGGTGAACACGATACTGACCTCATTTATTGAAATTACAACCAAATGAGGATATCACCTGAGTACAGACCGAAAAGATTATACAGAAATGAACCCAACCTCCAAGAAACTAGAAATCAGAACTGGAAGAGACATACTACGGTAAATAATGGAATATGATTCGAGAAGAAAACTTTGTTGTTGTGGGAAGATAAAAGATATGGAGGACTTAAGGAGGAACGAACGAAAGATATGCGCAAAAATATTTGCAAGCGAATAGCCACAAGTCAGAAAAGATAGATGAATATAAGGATATGCGGAAAAGCTTCACAAGAAATGGGTTTGTCTACATCACGACCATTTGAAAGGACGCAGACAGAAATCCAAGAATGCATCCAAACAGGGGACGAATGGCAAAGGCAAAGGTGCCGATTACCCGCAGAGCCCCTTCCGAATTCGGGGCTCCACGCGTCCTTTTATTATTACAAAGATTTGTGGCAATTAATTTATCATTTCAGAATTAATTTCAGCAGTAGCGCTATGAAGGTAACGGGATGATAATTGGAATGCAATAGTTCCAGTCCCAGAAGCGGAATGAGAAGTTACTCCAGCCTTTGCTATCAGTTCTCCAGTTTACGCGACACTATTCGACACAGTCTACCGTATGATACATAAGATCTGAGCCCGGAGGCCTCCGAAGCTTCAGCAAAATCGTCTCAGCTTTAACAGCAAATTTGGAACTATAAACAGGGAACTCCTCGGACAGGAGCGGTTTGTAGTCACCCACTTCGCCTATCGACTTCTTCTTCTATGGCACTGGAGATCTCCTTGGCCAGCCATTTCGGGCTTTCTTGACTTGTGTTTACCAGCCACAGGATAGTCAGTCCGGCGAACGAAGTTGCGGTCCAAATGAAATTCGAACAGGTCCTGTCGTGTGAGACCGACACCGATACTATCCTTTGTTAGATTAGACCGATTGTTTAGAAGTGCATAAAGATTCGATGCAGTAATTGAAACTATAAGATTTACGATACTTTGCAGATTTGTCTCATGATCCAAATGACTTTTTAATTGAAAATTCACATGAAAGATCTTGCTCTGAGTGGAGAAGGAAAATAAACTACGAGCTAGCTGAGCTGTTTGGCGATGCGGATATCTTGACGGTGGCCGGAAGGATACGTTGGTTGGGGCACGTGATGAAGAGGCCGGACACATGCCCCACCAAGAAGGTGCCTGTCAGCGACCCGTTCGACACGAGGCTGAATCAAGTGGAGTCCAACCTGAGGGAGATCGACTGCAGCCGTGGATGGAGGAACGCAGTCCTTGATCAAGTTTCCATGCAACGGATTGGAAACCAGGCCAAGTCTCTCAGACGTGCCCAATAGGGCAGGCCAACAAAGAAAAAGATCTTGCTCAGAATATTCACTAGGCATATTACTAATAAATACAAGTAGCAACGCTTCATCGATCGATCGTAAAACCGAAGCAAAAGCTTTCCGATCAAAAAAATTGCAAAAAAGCGCAAAGTAAGAACCACCCATACCTTGTGTAGGCCAAGAAGCCCCACATAGCAAAACAACACATTTTAGCGCAACCATTTCGGCGAGCGTTGCTGCATCGATTGGTCAACGACTTCACGCGTCGGAAGACTACGAGTGAGGGTGAGTTAGAGTTGAAAGCCAGTTAAACCACTCTATATTTCATCCGTTTCTCAGGGGTTTCCATTTGAGAATATATTAGATTTTGGTGCAGCGATGAGCACACTGAAGGACAAAGACTTCTATCCTCAAGGTTACAACCTTGCGGGGGTTTGGTATTTTTAAAACAATTTTTGCATATCACGCTGCCTTCTTCCTGGTGATTCTGGTCAGAATATATTGCGTTGGTGCCTTAAAAGTTGATTTCAAATTGAATTATTTGCACACACTCACACGTGTACTAACTTCTTTCGTGCGAATCGTATATTACTTCCTTTTGTTTTGTTATGGAAAGATCCTCACCACAATGCAATCTCTTTTGTGTTCCATCACGCACCATCGTCTAACAACGCCGGTGGCCCGTTTGTAAGGGATGTACGCTGCATATCGAACATCGCGTTTTTTTTTATGTAAAAGCGATGCAAAGTCGTATACATGTGGCACCACCGAACCATACGGCGGATTGGCCAGTGTATTAGAAACACGTAAGCGCAATACACACGCCGTGACGTGTCCTTTTCGGATGGTCGGGGTTTTTGAAGGATTGTCATGCATTCGTATGCTAATGACGGTTTCTCCTCTGTTGTTAGCAGCACACCCACGTCATCATCAGAGTTGACGACGGTGAATGCTGGCCAATCGAGCTCGTTCAATCTGTACAATTATAAATCCGCTGATTCTAGCCCTTTTTCTGTGTTCTAGTGTTGTGGGTTTTGCTGCTTTGAACCAGTTTGGATAGAATTATTGCGTGCCTTCCACGCAACAAAAACAAAATACGAAAAGAAGCGCAAAACTACACCCCTGATCAGATTACCTCTCGCGCCACCATCGTGTGTTTGCGTTGAATTGATAAGAATCTTGTCAACTGCGTCATTCGCTATTAAGGTTATGGCGTTTCTTACCGACTCTCGCGAATTGCGTACGTTCTGTTCGGGTGCAATCGCGTCTAGAGCATAACAAAGCATAGAAAGCAAACGACCCTGACCAACGCCCGATCTTCGGTTGGTAAAACGAATGTCACTTTAAACAATTTCCATTCTTTTTCTCTTTGCATTCCATTCTGTCAACTAACCACAAAAAGTTCGTGTTCCAGCATAGGACGGTACGGTGGAGGGTTTTTAACAGGGCAAGAAACAACAAATTAGTCAACCTAGTTTCAAGGTTACGGGGGACGGGGCCCGTTTTTGCGACAACACCGTTTTACCATCAGCCGACCGGTAACCGGGTAACATGCGTGCGGCGACCCAAATTGTTTCGCACAGTTCGGCACGTACGGTGGAAACATGAGCGGATGGCGGAAAATAAGGCCCTGCCGTACATAAATATGCATGTACGCGCATACGGATGGAGTATATCACTTAACCCTACCGCGACAAAGCTTGACGGCAGCCGATCGGACCGGTATGCCCTTGACAGCGGGGTTTGGGGAGGGTGATGTTTGTGGAAGCGATAGTGAAAATTGGCCCGTAGAATATTCATCTCCCATTTCGGGGTGGGGACGGAGAATGGTTGTTCATTACTGGATCGAAAATGGATTTCAAAACCGCAAACCCCGTTACGGACGGATGGATGGGCATATTCATGAGCCAATGCTGATACGGTGGCTTCACGACTAAAGAGCAGCATTTAATTAGCACACTAGCTGTGCGTTGATGGCACACGGACCGTACGGCGGTCGACTGGCGTCTGAGATGTTAGAAGTCATTCAACCAGCAAACACCCAAAGATCCTCGGCGAAACTGCCCAACACGTTTTCACTCGGGAAGTGAAACGAGCCTTGCCTTTGGGCGTAAAAACGTTGATGATCTTTGTTGGTGTGCGATTTATGACGTCTGTTGGTGTGCTGTTGTATACGATATAGCGTGTTTAGGAGGCCTTAGCGTCGTTATCAAACCACCCATCAACAACCCCATGTGATGTGCAACGAGATGCGGCTTGGTCGCTCAATGACGACGGGCACGTGTGTGTGACCACCTTTCGAAAAGTGTTTCCACATTTCCGCCAGATTCACCATTGACCTGCGGTTAGGTGCGGTGCGAGTTAGAGCGTTGGATGGACGCTTCCTGGTCGGTGGGGCAGATTACCCCCAAAAACCGGTTGAGATCATCTTGAGGCTATCTCGATCTAGTTTGCGGTGGGTTTCAACAGGGATTGTCAATTTACTTCGACTTCCCGGTTCGTATCCCGGCACAACTTCCCCGTCACCTGTGTGAATGCCTGCGGTCGAAATCCACGGTCGACATACCTTTTGAAGGTCGCCGCACAGTAATGCACAGTTCTTTTGCATAATTTTACACTGAAAATGAAAGCACACACACAAAAAAACATGAAACATAGACAGGTAGGTAACGAACACGACGGCTGAAAAAATGCACTCTAGGAAATGTTTCTCGAACATTACGCGTCGGCCGACTTAAAGTTAGAGCAGCGAAACTGGTTTTTAAAATGAGCTAGGGGTAGCCAAAAAAAAGGACATCGCTATTATGGCCGAAACTTCGAAACCCCGTGGCCTACAACTTACTGCCGGATGATGATAGGTTGAAGATTAGAAAAGTAACACCACGAAACCACATTAATTTGCAGCTTATCAACACTGCCTCTACCGAATAAACTACAGCCAACACAGCGTTTGCCTTGCTAACTAGATCAAACAGTTTTCCCGTGGTAGTGTAGATCCAATTTACCAGATTATGCTTACAATGGATCAAATCAAACGACACCACCCTCTAGAAAATGTACCAACATGCGCACAGGCGCACTACTATTTACTGTGTTGTGCACGTCAATTGGAACACGGCGACGAACAAAACAGATGCACACAAAACAAATCACAAACCGGGCGGACACTCTTTTTTCAAAACCCACCCCCTGGAGGACATGGATCGGGGGTGAGTGTTGTGGAGCTTTGGTGCAGCACTACTTGTGACATCCCTGTTGTTTGACCACTCAAAACAACGTATACTGCGCGCACACACACACGGCACACGAATGCACAAACACAAACGGACACAACGGCACAGAGTTGGTTTTTGGGTCGCTTTACCCCTGCGAATGGGGGGTGATAGTGGCTATTCATGCACTTCACATTCCCCCCAAGTTCGCGACGTTTCGATCGCGTTCGATATTGGTTCGAAATCAGATTCACTTTCCATCTGAATGGCTATCCTCCAATCCTTGGCAATAACGGAACGGTCTTAGTAGATAGCTGTTTTCGGATACTTTTTTTTCCTGCAAAACAATAGTTGATGGAAACGCTCCTATCTGCAACATTCCACTATCAGAAGCTCATCGTAAGCATTGGCCAATACTTATAGGGACACGCATACTTATAGGGCAGTAAGATTACTTCAAAAACTAAGGTATTTTTTCTCCAAGCAAATACACTCACTAGAATTCTGGATGATGCTCGCGGCTTCTGCTCACGTAAAGTACGATCGGTTCGTATTCCACAAAGAGACACGTACGTATGTTGCGATAGCTGGCGATTCTTCCGATGGTTCTCTATCGCTCATTCAATTATTCGCGAGCGATTCTAGCTGGGAGTTAAACGATTCCTTCACACAGGCGTGCTGGTGCCATTTGTTCGGCAAATACCACCAGAGTAGAAGAAAACGGTACGATAAATGCAGAGCACTTTAGCTTTACTTCACGTGGGCCTAATGGACCTCCACACCGTTTTGAAATTAGTTTGCGTGTGATGAAATAATATTTTCCTTTTGCTACGGATGACAGCAGTCCCACCTCGCGGGCATGGCAGATCCGCAGCTGTCATAATGTTGACAGTTTCAATACTAAAGCACGGTTGACACACTCGTTTTTACATCCGTGGAGATGAATTGAACGGGTTATTTACGACAACTATCCATATTACAGACCATTTATGTATTTCGTTATCATAAGATCAATTTTATGCATTGATAAGACGCGAGCAATGTTCCAAAGCTAAAATAAAACGCTTACAACCCAGAGCAGTTTGACGACTGTCAACATTACTGTCAGTGCGGTGTACCGTTAGCACGGTTTATCAAAACACTGCAACCTAATTCTTGGGGAAAATCGCAAAAAGTGGTCAATTCAAATAAAATACTGCTGCGTACAGTGCATTACTACAGGCCAAACAAACAGGGTTGTGATTTGTGTGTTGTAAAGTTGAATGTTTGTTACCAGAAACCTGTTAAATCGTCGACTTTAAGGCTGACTTCACCTCTGTTGACCTCTTTTCCTACTCGGTAAGAAAAACCTTTGACCTATGAGCCGAGCTTTGATTGTTGTACTTGTGAGGCACTGTGTTTACGATCACGCTATCTGCCGGGGTGCTTATCAGGTAAAATAATCGACTGTTATCCTACGGAGACTAACATAGAGTTGGTTTGCTGGTACGATTGCTTGAAAGTTCGTGTCATGCTGG